>WBMZ01010847.1:13013-146616 GCA_013400975.1 Atrichornis clamosus
TTCCTTCCTTTCCTTCCTCCGTTCCCTCCTTTCCTTCTTCCCTCTTCCCATGTCTCAGGGAACCCAAGAGATGCATTTTAGAGAAGGTGACAAACAGAATGCAGTCCAGTCCAACCCCGCGCCGGTTTCCTTTGCACACCTGGGATAAAAGAGCTCCGCTCGGCACACGGAGCGATGTCGCATCCCGTGGGGCTCCATCCCGGGCTGCGTCCGGGGGTGCGCGGGGTGCGCGGGGCGCTGCGCGGGGCGGCACGCGCGCGGGGGGCGGCGGGCTGCCCGCAGCGCTGGCTTATGGAAATGGGATTTAAATCGCGTCTCGGCCCTGGCTGCGGGGGTGCGGGGAGGGGGGCACGCTCCGCCGCCAACAAAAGCTCCCCGAACGCCCGGTTTCCATACGAAAAAACCTCTGCGGAGCTCTTTTCTCCTGCCCGCGGGAGCTCCGCAGGCGGCCGCCGGGCGGGGCGGGGAGCAGCCGGGCTGGGCCGCCCTGAGCCGGGCCGGCGTCCGGACCGGGCCGTGGTCCGAGGGATAGAGTCCGGGGCCGGGCTGCCTGGGAATGGGGCCGCCAGCCGGGAGCGGGCAGTGGGCAGCGGGGCGGCCCCTCGTGTGTAACAGGATTATCTTTGCCATTTCAAGTTCCATGCAGCATGTAATTTATTTTTAATTAGGATTAGATCGAGCAGGGAAGGAGACCAGACCTTTCCCCCTACCTCCCCCTCCCCACAAAGGCATGGCTATTCCACAAGGAGCTCTTATTCTTTACAAAAAAGCCAATCAATCGATAAACCAGGACCTGTGTTCACCTCCCACGCACTTTGCAGGAGAAAAGGGTGCAAAGGGCTGTATTTTCAATGTGTGCTCAAGTATCTGAATCAGAAAGAAGCTTGGAAATCCTTCCCCTTTCCCATCCACCCAGTCCCCATCTCACATGCTTTCGATCCAAACCCATTTTTAAGAGGGTCACACTGGGGTCTTGCTCCTCATGCTTTTTTTCTATTCTTTGGAGTTTTTTTTGTGTTTTTTTTTAGAGGCCGAATGCACTTTCTGCCTGCTTGGGTTATTGTTTTTCCACTGTCGTGACTTTGATTTTAAAAAATCCCCAATGTATCAGTCTCTCTGCTGGAGCAAAGCCTTCTCCCCAATAGTTTGGATAGAGTCCATCACAGAAATGTTCTGAAAAGCTAGTGAAGAATCCTGTTTTACAGCTCAAAATAAACATACGGATCAGCTGCATTAAAAGCACTTCTTTGAAATATTGTGGTTAAACAGCCCAGATTGGTTGATTGCTCCATGCGGGGACATATGTTCTTGCAAACTGTGCGTATTGTTACTAATGGGGATTCTCACACCACAGCCTTTCCTTTGAATCTGAGGCACTGGTGGTTTCTCTGGAGCTGTTGCAAGGTTGTTTTAATAATTTACCAGCTCTCTTGCACTTAGTGTTGTTGCGGAGACTCAGAGCGTGCAAAGAAGGAGGTGTTTTGCGGTGTCCAGAGGTCTGATCTCTGCTGCCAAGCTCCCTTCTGTACCTCTTAGACATAGAAATCAAAGCTGCTCTGAGAGATGGGTGTCAGGCAAAGGAAAAATCCAGGCTTTTCCATTCACCTCTGTGAACCTGGGTTTTTGGGTAATGTGTTGCTCCCAAGGACTGTGAGCACTCCTAGACCACCAGCCTGTTGCCAACAGCAATTAAGTGAGTGATTGCCAGCAAATCTCTCCAGGTTTCCTTTTTCAGCTTTAAACTTACCTTTCCCCTCCCTGATTCAGCCCTTAGAAATAAAGTTTGTGGGTGCCTTTCCCTCTCCCCAGATAGTTATTGCCTTACATGGGGTGACAAGACCTCGGGATCTCAACCTCTTCTTCACTCCTCCAGCTGAGCACTGATGCTTGACTTCTGTGGCCCTTTTTCCCATCACCTACAGCACAGTAGGCTCACATATGTCTCAAGGTGTCAAGTGTTCCCAGTGCAACAGGATAAGGTTTTCCTCCTGTCAACAGATGTCTGGAATCCTGCCCAGTGATCTCTGTTCATGGAGATAAGCTAGAAGGTCTTGGATTTGGGGGTGTGTGAGAAGGTAAGGCTCCAACAGAATTCCAGCCTAGTATCTCAGGAACACGTATCTTGAGGGAGAATGTACAGCTTCATGCAAGCGTAGGGCAGTGGAAGCAAGCCAGGCTTTAAGGAGAGGTGGCTGTGTTTTATGTGCTTCCCTGTTCCCAAGAGACCTTAAGGGCATCAAGCCATGGCTATTGAAAGTCCCCCTCTCTCTTTGGCCCTCTCAATGTAGGCTGCATGGTGAGAGCACTCCTTCGGAGTGGTGGGGTGGGGTGCCCTTGTAGCACCGGCCCTAGGGTGGTATGACTTTGCTGTGAGTCTCAGGAGAAGCCAGGCTATCTGGGCATGGTCTCCAGCTGGTCCTGCTCACCCATGTATCCAGAGGGTCTGTTTGACCTCTCCAGAGGTGAGTTGAGGTGCAGCATGTCCCCCCACCCCTTGTCTCTTAAGCCTGCAGAGTGGCGGCATGGACTTCGCTTCCTGGAAACTCATCTCCATGCTCAGCCTCTGCCTCTTTCTTCTTGGGCATCCCCATGGGCTTGGCTGCCTTGGAGAGATCTACAAAAACAAAGGAATTCCTTCTGCTTCAGGGCCTAAACAAACTCCCCTGTTTAATCATTTCGGCTGCAACCAAGGAAGTGTGGGTTAACCTGTCAAGCTTCACAAGCCTGTGCTGACCAAAACCCCTGGAAAACAAAAGAGTGGAACGAAGCGGCAAAGGGTTTTGTTGCCCTTGGAGTGTTTGTGTTGGAGGGTAGCATGCGGCACTGTGCTTCTGTCTCTGGTCATGAGGGCTACAGAGGACACGGCTGCAAACCTTCCCGTGAGCTGTGGGTTGGTACCAGGGTTATAAATCATTCCGATCATTTGTTTATTTGCTTCAAATGCTTCCCTGCCTGCATCTCCCCTCTGTGAAATGTGGGTTAGAAGAAGGAGTTTTGCAGAAGAAAGAAATTGTGTGCCCGCACCCCCCACCCGGCTAGCAGTTTTGATTCCACAGGGAATTTATTTTTTAATTGGATTAATTTCTAGCCTCTCCCGGAGTAGCAGCTGGGGTCTTTGATTCAAGAGGTTAAAACAAAGGGGCATGAAACAAAAGACCAGTTTTTTGCATTCCCCACACAGCATGAGCCTCTTGTGAGCTGCCCGGAGGTATCCCTGGGGCAGCGCATTCCTAAAGGTCTCCCCACGTCATCCTCAGCCAGGGCCTACTGTAGGTTTTTTGGGAGTGTTTCCCAGTCTGTCTTGCCTGCAAGGTATCTGAATGTGAGTTTATCTCTCCTAGTCCAGCTTGTGTTCCCATATAACCTTATTCCTTGGTGTCCCTCTCCTTTGCTGCCCACCCCCATGACCTTTTCCAGCTCTCTTTATCCTCTACCTTTTCTGCCCCACAAGAGATAAGTGAGGATTTTCAGCTGTTAAACCAGGAGGCAGGTGCTCATGTCCAGTTCTCAACTCCTTCATCTGGAGCAAGGCTCAGCCCCATCAAGGCCTGGGGTATTTATTGTCTTTGAATGCCATGGAACTTGCACATATTTTAGCCTGACTGAAGGCTTGAGGCTCTCTCAGACTCAGTCCCTCATATCTACAGACTGTGAGTGCATTGGACAAATGACAGCCCAAGTCCTGCTGTTTGCCCACTATGAGGACTGTTAGGAGGTAAGAGATGCCCTTAGAAGTAACTACCTTTATTATGCAGGTCCTTTCAGGCTATTTTGCCTTGGTGCCTTTGGTTTTAGGGAGTGCAGGTAACAGAGTAGTTATTCATGTCAGTCTCCAATCTGGACCTTTAGGATAAGTGCTTACCTTCTCCATAGCTTGAGGTCTGGTCAGATCACTGGGATGTTAAACAGGGGAGTTGCAGAGCTTCTCTCCCTGGCTATTGTAAACTGGTGCTCCTGCTCCATGGCTGCTGCTCCATGCTGGCTGGGATGTCTTTCATAGCACTTTGAAGGTGTCTGGACTGATATATTTGGCTTTCCTCCAGCAGCTCCTTGTTTCCTCCTGGGTCTCGTTCACACTCTCCTCCTTGAAGGACTGTTTGGAATTTTAGACTCTTTCAAGTGATGAATGGGCAGAAGAAATACACCTCTTAGCTCCCAGAAAGATGTACAGTCCTCTGTGAATACTTACATACAGTGGCTGTGATAGGCTCTGTTGGTTTCTCTGAGAAACAGCTCCCTGGCTATTTGGTGTGCAAAGTCCCATTCTGCATGTCCTTCTGTTGCCTCTGGCCAGTGTCACCCACCCAGTGCCACACTAAATAAGTATGAGCAGGTCACTCCTTGGGCTCTGCCTCCTTCCTACAGTTTCTGAAGTCCTTCCCAGTAAGATCATATCCTTATATAAGCACAAGGATAGTTACATACATGCCATTATATTTTTATTATGCCCATAAAAATACCCTTTCCATTTCTCTACTGTCTATATATATTTTCAGTATTACCCCACACATGTGATTTCTTGCTCCCTGCACTGATACTTCTGTGGGACAGGAGGGAACATTGGGAAGCAATCCTCTTTGAGGTCCTGGAAACTGAGAAGTTGCATTAGCATGATGCCATGCTGGAGCTAATTAGCCCAGTGTCAGAGCAGGGTTAATGAGCTTGGGCACAGTGCCACAGCTTCTGATTCCCAGGCTGAGAGGGCTTGCAGGGTCTGGCCCTGGTTTGCTCCTGGTTGTTTCCCCGAGGATTATAGTGAGGGGCAGCACGGGGGAAAAACGCGACTGAGTCAGGGACTCAGACATGTGCCATGAGTCGCTTCCTCCGTCTCTCCTCTCCTTCTCCCCCCTGTTCCCCATTGTCCTCCATCTTAATCGCGCCTCAGCTTGCAAAGTCAGAGCCCCCAGCTGTGAAGGACTAAGTCTCTGCTTCTCCCAGGCTCCTGCGCGGCAGCAGGCTGTGAGCAAGAGTGTGCCTCGTGTCACTGCTGTCGAAGAGGCTGGGAGAGCCGGGGAAGAGCTCAGACGCGGGCGGCTGCCGCGCTTGGCCGCCTGCCGGGGCAGGAGCTGGCTCTGCGAGCATCCTCCCTCAGCCGCCCGCTTCCAGGGCTGCCGGGCTGCCCAGCTCCAGGTTTTATTTCGGCAGCGTGAGGAGCGCCCCGCAACTGAAGGATGTGAGGCGAGAGGTGGCAAGTTCCGTCAGGCTGCTCTCCTTCATCCTGATTTTGGGATCAGCTCCCTTTCCTGTCTGTAGGAGGGCTCAGAGTTAAACCTCCCTCTCTGCCTCCACCTGTAATGTGCTGGGTGACGGCTTTTAGCTTCGATGGCTGCCAGGGTGTTGCTGCCTGACAAGCAGCCAGCTCCATGCAGAGCAGGGCAGGAAAACAGCACACAGCAGTACAGAGGAGGATGGAGAACAAACACATCCCATTATAAGGGAGTTGGAAAGGCTTTAGATATTAATAATAAGTCGACAAGAACTAAACTTTTCAGAAGCTTGGGAAATCTGGTTCTTAACTCATTTGGGTGCTCCTGAGTGTTTCACCCAGCATTTTTGCTTTAAGGTTTTCTGCCTCTGCATTGTGTTGCATTTCATGAGTTTGGGGTGTTGCTAAGGATTAGATCAGACTGCTTTTCGAGGCCACGGGTAGACTTTTTCTTTCTTTCTTTCTTTTTTTTTTTTGTGTACGTCTGCCATTTTTTGACCTCTGCAGCACCTCCAGACCTATAAAACCTTCCTGTACTCACTGTTCATCTTTCATGCGTGGCATTTGCTCATTCTCTGCATACGCTTCGCTGAAGGGGTCTAGCTGAGGAGGCAGAATGTCGGTCCTGGGTGATGTGACCTGGGACTGGAGCTGGTGACAGAGCGGAGAGGAGTAGAGCTGTTTCCTGTGGCTGAGGGATGCGTCTGTACCAGACCCCTGAAGGGCACGTTTGCCCATCTTTAGGAGTTAGTCAGTCCCCAAATGTCATCTGTCCCTCCTGCACCTGTAAATGTGCATCACGGGAGGACAAGGAGGTGATTTGGAAGCCCCTGCAGTCTCTACAGTTACATCTACAACACTGAATAAAATGCTCTAATCTGGCTCTGCTTATTTTACTTCTGCAGACATAGTCTATGAAGATATAGCCATTTTACAATTTGTGGGGATTTACCTGTTTGCTTTTTCCAGTTTAGCCATCTGGTGCCTTCACTTATTTAACTCACTTTAAAAAGGGGTGTGCGTTGCTACCCTGTGTCTGTGGTTCTTGCATCTGGAAATACAGACCCCATCACATATTTCACACATGATCCCCAGGAAAAAAAATCATGCCCCCAAAGTCTACAGACTTCTGTTCTGAAAAGTTAAATAAATTGTTATCGCTTTTTAAGTGCCATAATAAATGTATGGAATGATCTCACATAAAAGCTGGAGGCTTAGAGAGTAGGTGCTAAAGAAATGCATCAAATTAGACCAAAAAAGAGGCATAAAATCTATGTTATCCCAAAAGATAAGGGCTGACGGCTCAAGCGACTTTTCTGTTTGCTGCTGCACTAAACATCAAATTCGTTTTTCTGCCTAAAAGAATTTGCATCTCTGCAGTGAGCAGATCTTAAGGCTTTGTTTTTCCAGAGAGGTATGGTGGTGGTGGGGGAGAAGTAGAAAATGATGCAATCCGGCACGGTTTGTAAGCGAAGGGTCACAGATGGGTGAAGCCTTGCACAAGTTAAAACTAATAAACAAGCGGTTGGAGATGCTCTTGGAGCACCCTGAACATTTAGAACTGAAGAGGTTTGAGTTTGCCTCAGCAACATTATGTATGTATATGCATGTGTTATATATTATAATGAATATGATAATTGCAGGAGATAATTTATAATATATGTGTATTATATATGAGTGCCTCCTCAGTAGGCTAAAACAATACCATGAGAGTGTAAAGAAATGTGAAATCTAATTACTGTAGCTGTGTAAGTGAAGTAATGAGGAGCTTGAGAGTGTGACTGATATGCAATTAGATACTAGACTAATGAGCAGGCTGTCTAGAGTCCATCAAAAGAGTAAGGAAGGCTTGTGCAAGACACCCCTGGCATTGCAAAGAGGATGGTATACCACATCCAAATACAGCTCACTAATGACTGGAGATTGTGTGCTCAGCTTGGGGATAAAGTCATTAACCAGTCAAAAAACCTGTGGCAGACCCACAGGAGATAAGGACAGTAAAAAGCACAAAATACATAGAACTGCAAGTATGTATAGGAGAGCTGTAGCTTGGATTGAAGGTTCTGGATTAGTAATTCCCCAGAATTTGGCTTGCTGTGCTATTTTAGCCCAGATAAAACAGCCAGGATGAGAACTTGGAGTTGGATCGAGTCATGTGGCTGGCAAGGTAAGTATTGGCCTGGGAGAGCTGGGCTAGGAAGTGGCAGCAGAGAGCCAGGCAAGTGGAGGCAGAGACAGCAGGCACAGGGAAAGGCACTCGGGGCTCTCTGTGTCCTGTAATAACAATACTTACATTGGATAGATGTCTGTCTCCAGGAGCTTATTCTTGATCAAGTATTAACTCTTTAAACTGAAATTTTCCATCCTGGGTATTGACTTCAGGCAGCTGGTTCTTTCTAAGAGAAAGTTTCAGCTGAAGCTGTCTCCAGAAAGGAAGCTAGGGTAAATTTATCCTAGGCTTTTTTATGGTTGGTTTGCCTGTGGGATAAATATCCAGGCTCTCTTTTTTCTTTTCTGGTTTGTTTGTGGATTTTTTTTTTCTAAATCATGGAGTTCTCATGGTTTCATTTGAGGCCTTGACATTTTGCAAGAAGATGCAGGCAGGTGACTTGTGCCATTTTGGTAAGCATACAATCAAACTGGACCATACATTTGAAATGGTGCAGCCTGCAGGAGTTAAGTGGAGTAAAGATTAAGAAGGTAACATTCCTTGCTTTTTTCCTGGTTTGTCACAAACTTGGATTGGTATTCTGGCTACTTGAGAGACAGAGCCAACTATTTGTCTGGTATCAGGAAAGAGCCATCAAAACCCTCTAGCAAAACATCCCTTACACTCTTGATTTCCAGAATGGTTGGCCGTGATAGCCCAATGCTGGTCTTGGCTCTGTGCTTGCTGAACAGGGCATGGTCTGTATGATGGACCTAAGGCTTGCAACCCTGGGGACAACTGCTGGAGAGCTGGTGGTGAAGCTATGCTTTTCCAGGATCTGTACCTTAAAGTCTAGGGAGATGCGAGTAGGTCATCATGGATTTTGCAATGCCAGGCCCTACAGACTGAAAGGAAAGCTAGCCTTGAGTGTTTCAGCTTAGGTGTGCAAAATTAGTGAATATTAATCTACTAACCTGCAGCTCTGTGTCTCAGCTCACCAGCTGTAATGCGGAGTTAATGACACACCTTCCTTCCACAGGTTCATTATGGAAATAAGATAATTAACATCTGTGAATCACTCTAATTTAAGAGCAGGGAAGGCCAAAGAAAAGTCTATGAGAAAATTATTGCTTCCATCCTGAGCAAGGCTTGAGTGATGTGAGGAAGTTGTGACCAAGGAGCAAGGACCCAGAATATGCCACTCCAGCTGTTGGGTCTGTGAAGCAGAGTAGGAGAATGATGGTGAAGTGACACTTCTCTGTGCAAATAAGGATTGCATCACAGTGTGACAGGGGCTGCAAAGACCACCTTAGGCTCCATATTTCCTAGTTTAAGTGCCTGACTTTGCAGTCTTAGTAATGTACTTTCAGCGCAGTTCTCTTGGGTGTCATAGCCATGGAAAGATATAGGTCTGTGGAGGGAAAACCCTTTCCCGTTCATCCTGCAATAACACAAGCTGGCATGATGGGGGTTTAGATCAGTGATTGCTCAATAAGCTACAAACTTTGGCTGCCCAGGTGGTGACTTCTTTTTTCGCTGTCCTCCAGGTACACAGTGACCTTCTTGGCTTCCTTTCCCCTGCAGCTGTAAAACTTCTTTGCTCTTCCATTGATGAGGAAGAAACCTCTGCATGGCACTTTCTTGTTTTGCTGCATCGTGAATGTGGCTTTAGAGAATAAATAGCACCAAAGCTTTATACGGAGGCTGCAGCTTTTTGAGGAAGAAAAGAGTCTTCTAAGGTGGTCAAAGGCTGAAGACCCAGGTGAGCCTTGAGGCAGAGCTGTGCAGTACTCATTTTGGGCAGCCAAAAATGATGCACAGGCACAGTCTGCTTAAGGTGTGCCTTGTGAGTTTGAAGTTCAGGTTATACTGTCATGCTGTGGGCTCTCTGTGTGTTCTTGGGCAAGACATCTCCTTGTGTTACCATTAAAATAGCACTCCACAGAGGGCAGTGGGTTCAGCCTATGGCTAGGTCCTTTTGAAATGCTGAAATGAAACAAATCAAAGCTATTGATTTTATATTTCTAAAACCCTTCTAGACACCTAAAATCTCAGTGAAGTCTTTATGGATGGGAATTTCCTCCAGACTGACTCTTTTGGAGAAGAAGTGGGCAGGAAAAGGGAGCTGTGGGGTTTCATCTGGTGGGGGAAGCTGAAAGTCTGTTCCTATTGGGATGTCAGGCCTGTCAGCAGCACGGCAGATATGAGTGGCAGGGATGCAGGCAGGTTGGACTCTCTATAGAGAGCACATAGCGGGGAGATGGGGTGGTGGGAAAATTCAGGGTATGAGCAAAGGTGGGACAGGTAGGACCACGTGGGGGAACTGGGTGCTAAAGGGAGTTGGTGGGAGTATTTGAAAGGGGGAAAATGTGGGTAGACCCTGGAGGGAGGAAAGGGAGCTGTGAGAAGGCAAGTCTGGAGTGCAGGGTTGGGCAATGTTATGGGGTTTGAGGAAGCCTGGGGACCTGAGATCTTGGTGGGGAAGGTGATGGGAGAGATAGGGTGAGAATGCTGGCTTTGGGGACAGCAGCTGGAGTAGGGGAGGCTAGAAGCTGTGGTCTGGAAGTAGCTGGGGAATTTGAGCTCTGAGATGGTTTAAGAAGTCTGGGGCCACAAATGCTGGTCCCAGTATAGGCACTTTGTGGGAAGCTGAGGAATCTGCACTGGGAACGGCTGAGGGAAAGGGGCTTAGTCTTTGAGAGACAGCAAGGGCATGTGTAGGGCTGAAATTCTGGAAGTTGGGGTATTTTAGGATGGCCACCAAAAGGCATCATTATGTCCTGGGGTGCAGGTAAAGGCATGATCTGATGTTTGCTCCCAGAAGGCTATCGTATGCCTTCTTGCTATCATAAATATGGTAATCCTAAGCATGCTGGGAGCTTCATCCGTGCATGCATCATGCAGCTGGACTCTCATGTTAGGTATATCACCTGCACAAATCAATTGCCACTAAGTGGGGAACAGACTGGTCTGGATGTGTTCATCCCTCGAGCAAGTCACTGGGTTATCCTATTAATATAATAAATTCTCACCTTCTCCCTCTGCTCCCCCTTCTGTGGCTTGTCCCACTTTCTTTCCACCTCCTGTCGAGACAGTGCACTCCTGTCCTCCAGTCACTCTGCAGCATGTCTGGCTTGCTCTCAGAGAGCAACCCTGGAAAAAACGGTAGAAATCCTTATAAACAGATGTGTATCACAGCACAAAGCATTTCAAGGGTAGTACTCCTATGCTGCAGAATGTGTTGTTTAAGGGCATGGTGTCAGGGCATGGAGGATGGTTGTAGGGTGGCTCTCAAAAAGCATTTAGAGCTGCACATAGGCAAGATCAAATTGTGCATAGCACGTTGGCTGCCATCCTGTGTTGAAGCACCGTGTCCAACTTAAGGATGTTGGTAATGTAAGCTGTCCTTCCAGCCTGTCTATTTCAATTTACAGTTTTTCACCTGAAATCCCTCTTTAATCATAAACAGATCAGAAATTACTTATTACAGAGTGCCATAGGTGTACATGGTGCTTTACGAACATATGAGGAGACAGATTGCTGCCCTGAAGAACTCACAATTGGATTTAGACAAATACAATAAGAAAGGAAAAAACTATCGGGGTTGAAACTTTAAGCAGACAAATAAATGCCTGTATACAATTGCATCAGTTGCAGTCCATGGAAATATTCTCTGTTTTTTTGATTCAAGTGTTCAGCTATGTCACATCTACTGCTGAAGATGACAGACTGCTAGTTCCTTAGGTAGAAAATGCTTATATTTTAATGCTTGTAATGTCATGATTTATTAAACCAATCTAAATGTAAAAATCAACTGAAAGGACAAACTTATGTTTGAGGATGACCTGCAGCATCTAAAATGGAGGCACTGACCAAACTAGTAGAAGCAAGATCAGATTTTGTTTAGTTCAGATAATTTATGCCCAAGTGGTAATGCTGATGTAATTTATGTTGCATTTAGTGCTTTGTTTCCTATGAAATTTGACTGTGTGACAGTGTGATATGAGTAATATTTTAAGACAGGATTTTTATAGATGAGGCTTGTAGCTAATATACACAGAGCTTTTACTCGTCTTTCTTGTGAAAGAAAGAAAAGGAGGAAGAAGGAAAGAAGGAAGTGAAAAGAACAAGGCAGTAGTCATGTAGGATTGCATTCTTTACACCAGGGATAACCTTCTTTAATTTTTTGGTGTGTTTTTCCTGTGTGTGTGTGGGGGGGAAAGGCAAATGTATTTTGGAAATTATAGACTGACTAATGTAGCTCTAATCTCCAGAGCAGCAATGAGGTAGTCCTCCTGTCCTCCACTCCATGCCTCTTTTTTCAGGCTTTTTGTTTATCCCTCAGTGAAGAAGTCCAGCCGTTGTGCTACAAATCAGCTGGAAGAGATCCTGCTCGTGTGCTGTGAAAAAGTGCCGCTGAAGTGCGCCCTGTACGGCAAAGGGAATGGTCCTTAAAGGCAGCATGTAGATTTATAAAGTATGACAGCAGAAACAAGAGGTGTTGGTTATTTTTTATGGGCAGCCATTAAAAAAAAAAAAAGCCCTTATTTATCAAATCTGAGACAACGGTCATATAACGGGTTTCTCGAATTCAAGGTGAATCAAAGGAAAATTGTGTCCAGGAGGACAGAGATGCTCAGCCAGTACCACTATGGCACGGCCACATGACATACCCAGCGGCAGGCACAGGGCTGTGAGTACAGCTGCCCGCAGACTCTGCCAAGGAGCCAGATGATGCTGGAAGAATATCTTTCACAGCCCTGGATCTGGCTATTCTTGGCTTGTTCTCTGGCTGCGGGAGCTGAAGCTCATTGCTGGGCAGATAAACAGAGAGACTAATAAAGAAGATGAGGAGCTGTTGATCGTTCGAGCAAATCGGAGATGAGCTGTTAAGCAGAGGAGCGTGGTGATCCCTATGAAAAATCACCTGGTGGCTGACACTTGGTCCAGGATGAAAGTGCACGCATAGCTCTTGGAATAAAACTCTCCTCTTCCCCCAAGCAGTCCCCCCTCCTAATGATTAAATCCTGTGCATAATTACAAAAGTGTAAAAAGCTCTACCTCTTTCATACACTGATTTTTTTTCTAATTCCCATAATTGGCAAGCGGGTGTACATGGGGGAAAAAAGGGGAGAAAGCTTTGATTTTTTTTTCAAGCTGAAAACGTGCAAGCCCTGTGTGGGTTAGGTCCTTTAGATATTTAAAAAGATTGAAGCAACTTCAAAGGAGATGTTCTGTTCTATCAGGTTAAGTATATTTTAATATTAGAGAGTCTTTTTTTTCAAGAACAGAGATCTGCTCTCTTGAGAAAATAAAGCATTCTGAAAGATTTTATCCAGAATGGTTGTTCATTGTTTTTAAAGAGACAACACAGGATTTCAACCATGCAGAAGCTGGTAAATGTCCCAATTTCTGCTTATGTTGACTGCTCTGTGTTATCAGGTTAATAGTTGATAGTTATGTAAATCAATTTTTTTAATCAACAGATTGCTGGGGTTTTATTTTGGAAACAAAAAGGGAGAAGCATCTGGCAATAATGTTTTTATTTACCTGTTATGAATGCCAGTATGTTGTTGCTGAATAGGGCGCAGAGTGCCAGCCTTTCAGTTCAGGGACACACGGGACTTTTTCTAAGGAGGATTTGCTGAATTCCCTGCATATAGCTGCATATAGAATATGATGGATTACCAGAAGGCAGAACTATTCTCTCTCCAATGCATGTGTCTGTTTGAGCTACCTCTCCTGCCCTGCGTGGTGGATTAAGTGGACTTCTCATAAGAAGTGTACTTTAAAATCAAACTTGAAATGTGTGCTGGACAAATGGGAAGGTGAAGATTTAATAGAAGGTGGATGAAAGAATATTTGGAGTAGAGTCACTGCGCCAGCTCAAAGCATTGTTGTGGAGTGCAAGACATTGTGAGGTGCATATGGGGATGGAGCTGCAGTGGTTCAGGGCAAAGGCAATGCACAGCACGGGCCCCACGGTCCCGCAGCTTGTGATCCTCATGGGACTGCCCCTCCAGGCCCACTGGCAAGAGTTGCTGCAGGTGGTGAAGATCTTCCCCAAACCCTGAGGGACATGGTACCAATGGGGATGTGGGGCTCTGCAGAGCAGTATCCCAGGTGGCACTGCTGTGGCAAATTCAGGCTCTGATACAGATAATTCGATCTGTTTTGTCAGGAGGGGGAAAGGTAGAGGCCATATTTCCATCTCCTATTTTCAACCTTGGCTTTGGCAGCAAAGCCTCTGTGTGGGTTTCATAGCCAGCTGGTTTAACATCTGGGCAAGGAGTCTGCAGGGAAGTGACTGCCACTTACCCTCTTTTCTCTCTTTTCATTGTAATCCAGATAATGAAAGCAATGAGTGGCTGATCTTCCCCTCGTGAACCCCGAGGAGATCCAGCTGCCAGCTTCTGAATATTCTCATTATTTTAGATTAACCTCATGGCCTGTGTGCCTTTTGGGGGCTCCAGACCACAAGTGAGACAGAGGAACAATGCAGTGCTTGAGCAGGGTTGTTTCTTCCCTTCTTCTGGTTCAGACTTCACGTACTGTAGCTGGGATGCTTTAGTCTAGGAAAAGCTTCTTTGGAGAAAGGCTCCTTGCCAGATCCTCCCAGTGTGCGGAGCCAGGGACCAGGAGCACGGGGCAGAGAACTGTTCCACAGGCTTTCCTCTGTCCCATCCATCATGACTGGAGGGGTGGGGAGGAGGCTCTGTATTTGGTGAAGGTGCTCCTGAGTATGGATATCCAGGGGACGTGGGATGGTGGAATGGGTGACTGTTCTCCCACCAGATGTCCTCCATCAGTCCATGGGAAGACAAGCTGACTCGGGGCATTCTCCTGCTGGGATCAACACAGCCAGAGGACAGAGCATCCTGTCCTGTTAGATCCTGTCATTACTAACAGTGGTTAAACATGTGTTTTCATGTATAACGTAGTACATCTGTCCTCAGTTATCCAGACTCCTGTAGCTGAAATAAGGTCATGTCCCTGATGTGTATTAAGGACTCTGAAAATTCCCTCTGTATTTGATGCCCCCTTGTCCTTCAGATCATCGGTGGAGGATTTTAGTTCTACCAGTGGGATGATTTTAGGCCAGAGTGATCCTGAATGAAATCTTGATGAGGCAAAGTAAAGAAGGAAAAAAATAGCAGTCTTGAAGCTTCTGCAGTGCTCATGTGTGCCTTATGATCTCTGCATGAAGTCTTAATGGTGCACAGCAATGAGCAGAGTACATATGCTCAATAAAGCAGATGCTAGACATGTTTCCTTAAATAGATCTTTTGCTAATTCAGCTCAGCATTGGCTCTCTGCTTGCTCTGGGTGTCCAGTCTGTAATTCCCCTGATAAAGAACTTGCAGGAGATGCTATAGCTTGGCACAGAACTGTGATCAGGGACTTTAGCTTCCCTCAGAAACTGCAGAACAGGAAGAGTCCCCAAAATCAGACTGTCCATAAGTGACTGTAGATAGCCTCAAGCCATTGTTTTCATCTAGAGGGATTTGACCCGGTTCATTCATACACTGGATCAATGCAGCAAATGGAAGTCAACATTTCAATGGCAAAACTGTCTCTTTTTGCTGCTTACTTCTTAGCAGAGACATCCAGGCAGTATCAAATTTACCCCATTCTTTCCTGGATACCAGGTTATCCCACAGAAGGTGTATTGGAAATTCTGGTGATGCAGACACTGAGTTAGCTGCACAAAAATTTATGGCTCATTCTGCTCTTGGAGTGGTCTGATATATAAAATATGTAAAATGATTTAAAAAGTCAGATAAATAACAGAGTGTGTGCTCTCATTATTCATCCTCATGTTTAATTTAAGAACATCCCTCATTCTTGTAATGAATGTGACACTGCTACAGAATTTCCAGCCTGGGGCACTGCAGTACCCAAAAGCCAGAGGCAAGATGTGGAAGAAGTTCTCCAATCCCACGTGGATACTCTGCTGCCCATCTTTCACTTTCCAAACCAGAGCTCTCAAACATGGCTCCGGGCTTGGCTTCCCAGAGTGATCTCCATGGCTTGGAGGGCTGACCAGACCTGTGAGCTAGGAATGAGTGGTGGAGGGCTGCAGTGTCCAAAACACTCCCAACCTGCAGTCCCAAGGTGCCCACCTCCTGGCTCCAGTAAGGAGCCTCATAGTAGGACCTTTTCATACAACAATTTTAATTTTTCTTAAAAGACGGAACAAAGCTCATTATTTTTCTGCAAGAGACATCTGGAACATGATGAAGGGTCTGTCTCTTGCGTGGTGGCCTCTTGGTTATGGCAGTTATCCAAGCAGTTATAGACTCAGGTTTGTTCTCTGCTCTCCTGGAGGTCTGCAGGTCACAAAAGACACAACTACCAGGTGATGGGGCTTATGAGGTGGGGAGCAACATTGCAGGAAAAAAAACCCCTTATACATGATTTCAGGGAGAAGGGACGGAAGAGGGAACAAGAATTGTAAGAGACAAGATAATAGTGCGAACCTCTGTAAAAGCCCCTTCAGTCTATCATAAAAATGAAGGATACCCTCAGCATCTCCTTTACCAAATGCTTTTTAAAAGTAAGATGTCTCAGGGTGCATTTTGTGAGCACTGGGACTGTGTCAGTGTTAGGTGTGCTTTGACAAAACATCTTGGAGAGGGCTGTGCAGGCAACCCAGTTTTTGTATATTTTTTGCCTGCATCTTGTCAGTCTATATGGCTGAACTCCCTGCACCTGGAGCAGATCTAGGCTAGCCAGGGAAGAGAACTCTAAATTTTTTTGATCTTTTCCATTGTTTTCAACTGGAAAGAGAATGACTACTGAATTTAGGTATTTCCAGGGCTAAATAGCTTTTGAATGGGATTTTGATTTTAGACACAAAAGCCCCTAATAAAATTACCACTACACCAATGAACTGCTCTGGTCCTTGTGTAAATATTGCCAGTACGAGCAGAAGACTCATTAAACACAATTCTTTTGCAATGTAACATGAGCCACAACACCTGGCTTCAAAAGGTTGAAGCTGTCTACAGCAGATTCTGTCGATCCCCATTCCCGTTATCTCTCTTTAAAAAGTACAGCTGATGGTAAGCAAGCTTGTTATATAAATGGAAACAACCCAAGAGAATGAAAGTGTGGACAGTTGAGCACCTTGAAATCCTCTGTTGTCTGTTGTGTCACTTGGCTGGTATGTGACAAAGTATAAATGGATGAGGACAGCAAGAGACTGAAAGCAGAAAGTACGTGTAGTGGGAAGTGAGCTGCCCCAGCAACAAAATAGCAGCATGGTGATCAGTCCAGTTAAACCAGCTTGTTATCAATATAGAACTGCTTTTTCCAGCTTGAGTAGCAGGGATGGAAACAGTACTTTTCTGATGTAGCTGTGTTCACTTAAGGTTTTCTGTTAACACAGCTATGGACCATTTGCCTCTGTGAGCATCACTGTAGCATCACAGTGAGGATCCCCGGAGTTACTGGGCAGCTTTCGTAGCATCATGTGAGAGACAGCTCAGAGCCCTGGAGCATTAACTGGTTTGTGATGGTTTTATTTTGTGGAGAGGTAAAACTGATAAGCAAGCAGTTAAGAAGATGCTATACTGGAATGTCATTCCTGGTTCTGATGGTGAAAATTTTACATGTGACCCAAATATCTCAAGATTTTATTTTTGAGATACAATGAAATTCTTTAGGAAATGGAGGATAGTGTTTAGGGGTTGGATTTTTTTTCCTCTTTGGGTGATGATAAGGTAATTTTGGGGCTATTTGGATAGAAGTGAACTCCTGTTTCCAAATGACCTGCTAAGGATTTTTGGCCTTTGTCAGTAAAATTGAAAGAAAGATTTGCAGAGGAAGAGAACAAGATCTTAAAAGTGGGTGATAGAGTTGGAAGTTCTGATAGCAGAGTTGAAATGCATTAACTCCATTTATTATAGGAAGATTCATCAGGAGAGAAGATTAAACGGGCAAACCTGGGAAATGTATTAAAATAAATAATTAAAAAGGTAACTTTTAACTAACTGTATTCACAGACTTAGTAATTTCATGGAAAAGAACAAAAAAAAAAGATTTTCCCAAAAAGTGTGCTCCCTAAACAGTGCTATATGTGTATGTGTTATGAGTTCATTTTTTTTCCCCAGCCTTTGAATTAATTAGCTACCATGTTGAATTCTAAGTGCAATAATTAAGCAAATTAATGCTGCAGTGAAGTTATTAATGAGGCAAAATATGCTAATATGCTTTCGATAAAGAACTCTTTTTCTCTCTTACCAAGAAACTGGAAAAGCTCTTTTCTTTCAGGCCAGACACCTTATCTGGAGTTCTTAGAGAGAGGGTTCTCAGTCATTTGCTGGTGAGGGAATGCTTAAAGCAGGGGTTAATATCTGCATTTTTAGACACCTGTAAAGCCTTTCAGAAATGTTGCAGTGACAATGAAGTTATCAACCTGATTTGTAGCAGCGTCAATAATGAGGAAAGGAAGGTGTTCTGTGACCTGTACTTCCATTATGGAAGAGGATAATACCTATTAAAGGATTGCTATTTTTATGAGAATATTTTAAATATTCAATTCATATAAAGCAGTGAAGGCAATTATTACCGAGACATAATCAAAAATACATTGCTCTATTCAGTGTGTCTGGTGCCATTATGTTTCCAGATTGCAAAAAAATATTCTGCATTGAAACATGATGGTAATTATTTAGTGGCTTTGAAATATGTGTGTGTAACAATCATAAAAATAATAACTAATAACAGGTTTCTGCAAATTTTGCCCAAGTGTTTGGAGATGGGCATGTAATCTGTAAAGCCATTTAAAACATGACAATAAAAGACTGTTCCTTGAAGTGCTAAAAGTATCCATCTATTAAGAAAAAGATTTGTGTTATAACTTAGAGACCCCTGGTACGGCTCCTGCTTTCTCTGGCTCTGCCTAACAACTGCTTCTTTTAATCCCTGACAATCCAATAGACACTGCATTTTCCCCCACTGACTTCTTGTTTATAAGCAGCTTCTATGACTTTTAGGTATTGCTTCTCTGGGAAAACCTTTCAGCCTCCTCTCTTTCACTCCTTACCTATCCTCTGCTGTACTTTATCCTTCTTGTTATTTGCATCAGTTTGGTCAGATTTCCAAGTGCTGAAGGGCTTCTAACTGGTTCAAAGAGGCCCTCGAGCCAAGCCAGGCAGCTGTGTTCATTAGTTTCTTGTTTTTGTGTTTCATCCTTTTTTTTATAATTTTATTTTTATGTTCAGCAATATACATGCCTTGGAGATTTTCTTATCAATCTCATGAAAAGATGTATTCTTGCTACCTCCCAGGATATGATTTCCTTCCTTTAAACCTTCAGGGTATTTTCCTGCTCATTTGCTGACATGTCTTTTGTTTTCAAATATGCTGTTAGCAGGTCCCTTTATGGTACCCAACTAACCCCTTGAACATATTTTAGTCATTCTGCAGACAGCAAAAATGGTTCAGGTAACATTATCTTCTGTGTTTTAACTCTATGCCAAGAATAATCTCTCCTCTTGACATGCTTATTTCCTGGAAATGCTAATTTTAGAGCATTAAAGTGGTAAGAAATAATTTCTCTAAATTTTCTCCCTGCAGGCAGTTTGACCGGTTTACTGGACAGTGGTTGAAGTTCTCTGTTAAAAAAAATGTTAGGAGTTTTTTGCTGCTTTGATCTGTAACTGCAGCATCTACTTCCCTTTAACTTGTTCCAAGGCTAGTAGTTCATCCATATATTTATATCCTTACGGGCTGGGATTCTGTATCAGATGGTTTCTGATGTTTGGATCTCATCACTCAATACTTTTGCATCACTGGAGGTGCTGGTTTCATTTACTTGCAGCACTACTTCCCCATGTGTTTAGCCTCACCTGCCCTTTCGGTGCATGCTGACTCCAGCATTATGGATCTCCACGCTTCCTCCTTGCCATTTCTGCAGTGCCCTCTTCTGCAGGTCCTAAACTTCTTGCCTGCTTTTTTTGCTTTTGATGTGCTCTCACTCACATGGTGGCATTTTCACCCCTGATGAGGAGCCAGCTCCAGTGAAGGATTTGTGTGAGTACAGACAAGAGTAGCAGTTCCTAGAAGCCATGTAGATAGGTGGGCACTTTCCAAAGAGATTCACCTCCAGAAGAGCACCCAGCTACAGAATTTGGTGTTAGTTTCAGTGTGGTCATACCCTTGTTAGATTTAGACAGTTGCTATTTGCTTGTGTTCCTGAGTGCCTTGGAATCTCTGGCATGGATCTGGACCTTGCTGTGCTCACACTGCACAACAGCAAAATGCACAGGTCACCTCTAGCTCACATCTGCAGTAAAGAGTTCACATGGTATGGAGCTGAAGTTTGCACACATCAACATCTTCCCCCTGAAGACTGTCCTCGCAGTTAAACCTGAGAGCTTGGATATCAAAGACTGGAGGTCTTTCAATTCAAAGGCCAGGATACTTTTCTATAAAGTAAATAGTGGCAGCGCCTAAAGAGGGTCTAAATGTCTTGGGAGGAAATATGCCAAGAATGACTGCAGCCCTTTGTATATTGGTTTGCTTTTCTCTATGATTGTCTTTGATCCAAAATGTGTTGCTGCTTCACTTATTGTGGAGGTTCTCACATGATTTCCTTAGTCAACAGTAGAACTCCATCAGAAATTAATCAGACAGTGTTTGTACAGATGTTAAGCTCTGTCTAAGTGATCCTATTATTATTTGTATTGGGCCTGATCCTGCAAACCCTTAGTCACATAAATATTTTGCAAGAAGGCAGTCAACTGATGTGACAGAGAGGACTGCAGCAGTGAATTTAAATTTGTGCTGCCAAAGCAGCAATAAAATTTCTCCCTGATACATTATGAGTTTTGTTATTAATCCTAATTTTTTTTCTTTAAAAAAAAATTAATTATAATGAACTATACTTCTATATTGTGCACTGTGCACAATCCTTTAAAAATACTTTAAGGTAAGTAAGGAACACCTTACTTTTCATGGTCCAGGAACTGACTATTTTAAACTTTTATTTGTTCTTCATTACATGTTCTGTCTGGACTTCTGTAAGGTCTTTGACACGGTCCACTACAACATCCTTCTCTCCAAACTGAAGTCATGTGGATGTGATGGGTGCCCTCTTGAGTGGAGCAGGAGTTAGTTGGATGGCCTCATCCAGAGACTAGAGGTCAACAGCTCAATGTCCAGATGAACATTGGTGATGAATTGTGTCCCTAAGGGGTTTGTAGTGAGACCAGTACTGTTTAATATCCTTATCAATGGCATAGACAGTGGCATTGAGTGCACCCTCGGCGAGTTTGCAGATGACACCAAGATGAGTGGTACAGCTAACATACCTGAAGGATGGGATGCCATCCAGAGGGATCTGGACAGGTTAGAGAAATGGGGCCATGGAAATCTCATGACATTTAACAAGATCAAGTGCAAAGTGCTGCACCTGGGTCAGGGCAACCTCTGATGGGAGTACAGGCTGGGGGATGAATGGATTGACAGCAGCCTTGCTGAGAAGGACTTGGAGATGCTGATGGATGAAAAACTGGAAAGTACCCAGCAATGTGCACTCACAGTTCAGAAAGCCAACCATGTCCTGGGCTGCATCCAAAGCAGTGTGGGCAGCAGGGTGAGGGAGGTGATTCTGTCCCTCTGTTCTGCTCTGGTGGAACCCCACCTGCAGTGCTGCATCCAGCCCTGGGGTCCTCAGTACAGGAAAGGCTTGCTGGAGTGGGTCCAGAGCAGGGTCACAAAAATGATCAGAGGGATGGAGCACCTCTGCTATGAAGAGAGGCTAGGATAGTTGAGACTGTTCAGCCTGGAGAAGCGAAGGCTCTGGGGAAACCTTATTGTGGCCTTTCAGTACATAAAGAAGCTTATAGGAATGACAAGGATAAACTTTTTAGCAGGGTCTGTTGCAATAGGACAAAGGGTAGTGGCTTTAAATTATAAGAAGGTCTATTTAGAGGAGATATAAGTAAGAAATTTCTTACAGTGAAAGTGGTGAAACACTGACACAAGTTGTCCAGAGAGATGGTAGATACCCCATCCCTGGAAACATTCAAGGTCAGGTTGGATGTGACTCTGAGCAACCTGATCTAGTTGAAGATGTCTCTGATCATTACAGGGGAGTTGGGCTAGATGATCTTTAGAGGTCCCTTCAATCCAAACTATTCTATGATTCTGTGATTCTCTGGTCAGTGATGGTCCAACACAGATGCCAACCTTATGTGATACTGTTGAATTTTGGGCCATTACTGTACAACACACCATTTCTGAGGTCATAGTACCCAATTATTTGGCTGACAATGCAAAGAGAGAAAAGATATGTTCTACAAACAGGGTAAGGAAGGAAGAACAAAGAAGTCATTTTTTCTCTTTAGAGAGCATAGCTGTAAACATTTGGAAGTGGTGGAGTCAGAACACATCCTCTCAGTTGAAATGGCTCTTCACCTCAATGCCAAGTGAAAGAGCCTAGTTGCAGTAAAGGTTGAAGCTGGTGATTGTTTTCAGTATTAAGCTCTGGGATGTTGGTTGGATGAGGTGACCCCAGAGGTTCCTTCCAGACTAAGCCTATGATTCTGTGGGAATTCATTGCTAAATCAAGGTTGAAAATGGCATTAGATGTTTCTTTTACTTGAAAAGGTACTGCCACTCTTGTATGTGCGAGTGTGTGCGCACATGTAAAAATGGGAATACTCTCCCTACTGCAACTAGTGAATGTTTTGGCTCTGTGTACATGAGGAACCGTGACACTTGCAATGGATAAAACTAGCTCCAGGGTGCGTACCAAATCTCTGCTGGTGGCAAAGACTTTCCAGTGAGGAGGGTATGGTACGACCAGTGAAGACTATTTCTATTCTTCAGAACACACAGTTCATCTTCTTACAATATTCAGTTTGAGACAGGTGGCATAGCAGATTCACCACGCTCCTGCTTCACTGCAGTGTTGAGCTGAAAGCTTTGTCAAGCACTGGAGAATTACCACTTTGGAGAAGGAAAGCTAGTGTGCAATAGTTATGATAGAAGAAGCCTCACTAGGGATATAGAGAGACCTGGCTTCCATATGTCTTCATAAAACAACTTGAAAATGGTCCTCTTGATTTGAAGCTCCCCTAAAACCACATTCCTCACATGGACATAGTAAAAAAAAATCATCTGTCAGTCTGCAGACACTGAGTAGCACAGAGAAGAAATAAAGTGTTAGGTCTTAGAATTGCACATCTTGCCGAGGCACCCCTGGGAAGCTTGGTGCATGTATCAATGTTGAGTACAGCTGGTAAATGAGGGCACAGCAGTGATTTCCCTTCCCAAACACCACACATCCTTAGCCCATCTGGAGCACAGCATGGATAAACTTATGGTGACTGAAGGCTCTATGAATGAATCTAAACATGTGTACTGAGGGTTCCTCCTTAGCCAGCTGTTTGCCTCCACTGTCAGGATCCCTCATGCTAGGATGGTGTGCTGGTGATCACAAACCCTTGCACTGATGAAGCTGCACAGTGTACACGGGCTCTGTCTGGCTGTGTACTCTTTAATCAGATTATTTTATATGGCACAAATACTTGCAGGCTGGTGCTTTTATTTTAGCACAAGCTGGTCTGCACTGGGCCGACCATACTTGCCTTATTGCTTGTCTCCAGCCCAGTTCAGGGCACCTTAGAAGGAATATGTTTGCCTTCCAACTGGCTGAGACACAGACTTCAATTTTGTGTGCTCCTTTGCATCTAGGCAATAAATCTTGTAATAGCTTAACTTTTTATATGAATGCTGCCTCAGGCAAGGACTGTGTGGCCTAGAAAACAGGAGGTTTAATATTTTATAAAATCTCCAAATGCTGTTTTGCTGCTACCTCTCCCTGAGTGAATGGAAAGCAGAGTGGTTTGATAGAACTCCAGACTCTGAACTGCATCAGGGAACAGAAATAATCATGGACCATCACAGTTAACTGATATTACACAGAAATCAAACACTGGGGAAAAATGGTTTGAGTGGAAGCACTTGAGGAAATCACAATCCATTTGGGGAATAATCAAAATCTAAAAAAACCCCCCAACCTGTGCCCTGCAGGTAAGTCATTTGAGGGAGATTGGTCTCTTGTCTCTAATAGTAGCAGGGTTGGGGTGTGTTTTGAGCTAGGCAAACAGTTCACGTGAATGTAGACGTGACAAAACAGTGAAGTCAACAGCCTGGTTCTGTTCTTCATTAGTGTTAGAACGTGGAATTGCCGAGGGGACATTACTGTGGCCACTTTATTTAGGTCTATTAGGCACCACTTGCAGCAAGCCATCGGGGGGCAGCTGGGCTTGTTACGCTGGAGGGGTACCTTGCATCCCCAAAACAGAAAGAATTCCCTTGTTGTGTGTAGATTAGGACTGATCTGTGTCACAGTGGCACTTACGGGATTCATCTGTGAGATTCAGCAATACTGACTCAGGGCTGCTTTTGGACTTTGATGCAGTTGGGGCCCTTTCGTCTTCCGCAAATGCCTCTCTGGTCTCAGGATAGAGCTTTGAATAAGCCAAGTGAAAAACAAACTATGCAGAATGAAAAGAAGCCAAGAGACTCCATGGTGAAGCTTAAGACCGTAGCAATTTGCACCTTCCCAGGCATAACACACACCTTTCTCAAGGTAAAAAGAACTCCTGTCTGCTGCTCTTGGTATCTTATGCAAGCTATTCCCAGCAGTGCCACACATAAAGTAGTGTCCTATGATGTAGTCCAGTGAATACACCTTGGCTATGGGCTGAAGTTATTATTGGTAGGACTTGGATGCGGAGGGCACTTACATGTGTTTACCCCATGGAATTCCACAGGGTTAAGTGAAAGGGAGGGAGGAGGTAGGGGGTTGTGCCTTCCCCCCATCTTCTTTTTGGTGTGATGGACGGTGGCATCACACGATGTGGTTGCATCCACTCCCTAATTTTCCCCCTCAAAATGACTGAAGCCAGCCAGGAAAGGCAACAGGGTTCACTTAAACATTTGAAATGAAACACAGGATTAAACAGTTAGCAAAACCATATTTGTACAGCCCCTCTGGAGACTGGAATGAATTGGTTTGAGTCAGGAGCTCACAGTACCATTTGCGAGCCCTGCTTGGGATCTCTCATTTTAAGCATAAGCTTAAAATGGTCAGGGAGGAATCCAGTGTTGCAGAGCCTGAATGCATTTAATCCCTACCTTTTTTTTTTTAATACCACATTTTCAACCAGAGCCACCTGATGGTGAGCTAAAATGAACAGAATCACTTCTTGGAACTTGTCATCTCCAGGTAGTATTACTACCAGTTGAGAAAGATAGCAGATGTGACAATTTGTATAGGTGTTTCTCAAAAAGAAATGGGGAAGAGATAAACGATGGCTCTTGAACATTCTTCACTTATTCATCCATAAAAACTTGGAAATGTGTTGGGCAGGGGTAAGCGGCACTAAGGTCTTTTACAAAGATTGGGGTAGGGTACCTTTGGAAAATCACTTTGCCCTTCACATGGGTGCCAGATGAGGAGTCACCAGGAGGCTGAGCTGGCATCTTAGGGTGCTAGGGTTTCAAAGTGCTTTTTTCTGTATTTCCTTCCAACTCTCTGTTCCTATTTTTTATTTTCTTACCGGTGCAGCTGCTCAGCTTGGTTCAGCATTGCCTCTGCCTTCTGCACATCACTCCTGCCCTTCATTCCTGCACAGGTCCCTCACTCCCATCTGTTTCTCCTCCCTCTTATGCCTCTTGCAAAATACACCTTGGGATACCAATCCTACAGGACATCCTCCATGGAGCTTGTTGCCTGTGTGCAGATTGTACTGGCAGGGGATTGCAAATGGTGCCAGAGAGAAATCCCAGACAATTAACAATGCAAAAATAGTCAACCTGGGCTCTGTCTAGTTTCTCTCTCTTCCCTTCCCCCTCCTTCTCCCTCCCTGCTTCTTTCTTGGGGACTTTGTCCTTTTTTCTGGAGCTGTGCTTGGCATGTTGATGCAGGTCCAGTGTGTGAAAAAACAGGCTGGGTCTGGTTCTGCATTTAAGGGGGATTTCTTTAGAGCCATCTGCCATCTCGAAAATTAAAGCAGGGAAAGGTCATTGGGATAAACCGATTTGCTAAACAAAACGGTTAACAACTCATGAATAAAACTTAAAAAAAAAAGAATATCCTGAGGGGAGGGGCAAACTTTATCACGAGAAAGAAATACACTCCAAAAACCCCACAGTCTGCCCACGCTGATCTCCACCCACCCTTTTCCAGTTCATTGCCATCCACTTGGGGAAGGGATTGGTTCCCTTCTTTCCTTCCCGATCCCCCCTGCCTCCTCCTCCTGAGCCCCATGCCCTTGTGTGTGCCTTGGGAGAGGAAGATTTGCAATCTGTGCTGGGAATGTGGCTGTGAGCTTCCTAATGACTTTCCAGTGGTAATGTCCAGGGGGTTTTGTGCCCCTTCTTAGGAACTTTGCGGCAGCAGCAGTAGCAACCAAGTCACTTTTGTCCCTTGCTTGCTTCAGCAGTGCCTCCTCCTCCCTTTTGCTGGATTTCTTGCAGGTCACACACAGGAGCAGTGAGCCTGCCCCTCTGCAGACAAGAGAGAACACACAGCCCTGCAAAGGCACAAAAAGCAGCAAAATCCTCCTTCTTCCCCTCCCCCATTTCAGCAGTAAGGAATAATAAGGATTATAGGGAAAGCTGGCTGTTGGAATATGGTTCGCTGGCCATGCTGGCCACAGCTACTGCGCTGCTTATCTAGGCTAAGCCTGACAAGGGAGCAAGCTACCTGAGATGGAAAATAGGAGGTGAGGGAAGCTCACAAGCCACCCATCGCATGCTTTTGTTTCTCTCCCCATCAATCAGTTTTCTATATTCCCTGATGAGCCCTTAGCACAAAACCAAGCAGTAGATAGTTTCCGTGTTTGCTTACTGCTCTGCAGGGCCTGCCATCTCAGGGGTCCACTAATGGAAGAAATCCTTAAAATGGTTACTGTCTGCAAGACCTGCTAGGTGCTATGGGGCTCCTCTTGGAGACAGCTGGAGAGAGCCCCTAAAGACCTGAATAAAGCTCTTGCAAAGATTACCAAAAGACTGTTCAAAGGGACTGTCTCTGAGGGTGAGTGTCACATCTACCCACACAGCATTGTTCTGGGTCTTCGTCCTTGCCCTCTTGTCCTCTAAACCATCAAGGTCATGATACAGCTTTCACTATCTTCCCCTTAGGTCTGCAGAATGATGAGGACTGTCCCTAACCTTAAGAAAAGAGGATTAAAATATCCAGTGCCTAAGGGATGTATGCCTGCATGTTTGTGGGCAATGAGGAGGCAAAGGGGCTGTGTTAGTTTTCTTCCATCATGTTGTTCTTCTCACCCACAAGTTCCTGATGTGGGAAGAACTCTCCCAAGCTCTGGAAACTGCCAGAGAAACTCAGACATAATTTCATCCAGCCAGCAGGTTTTTTTCCATGTGCAGCCAAAAAAGGTGTGTTTAGGTGTGGGAGCTCTGGGGTCACCTTCTTTCTTACACTCACCAGGCCCGTCATCTGGCAAGCAGCTAGGTGGGCTTGCTTGTCCCCCAAACCACGTGGGGACAAAGCCATGCACTACCAAGGCTATGGGAACAGGGTCTGAATACACCAAGGTATGTGTTAGGGACCATGTGATCATGCCAGAAGACTTACTCGAGGAGGATTAGGATAAGGCTGTCTATGGCTCAAGACTCCATTTTGCCTGCATAGAAATTGTGACAAATAGGTGGAAGCCTCATGGTGGGAAGCCTCATGGTTAACGGTTCCCACAGCTGGAATGTGTAAATACATTCCATTCTCTTTAGAGATAGGGAACAGGGACCCAGGTGCTCATGCCCGGGTCCCCTGCATATACAGGGCTGGCAGGCCCAGAGGGTGGGGCTTCCCTCTCCTGCACCAACACAGGAAACCTTGCTGTGTACCAGCTCTGAGAATAAACCTCTTTTTTGCATGAAGGCCATGGCTAGCCTTTATTTAACCTGTGCTTATCTTCGAATCATACAGTATGGAAATGAGGATCCAAGGTGTTGGGAGATGAAGATGATGGGGTTATGGTGTGTAGTCAGGCCTGGACCCCAACCGAACCACGCGGTGACGTCATGGGTCAGGACTGCTGGCTCTGCACCCATGGTGCCCTCATGGCTGGCCAAACAACAGTTTGAGGTGGAGCGTGCTATCTTGCCCGAGCTGCTGAAGGACTTTGGGCTATTATGTAAGCTCCTTTTAAAGCTACTTTTTGTTGGTATGTTGGGAAAAGCAAGAGCACGTTAACGAAATTTCCCGTTTATTTATCTGAAGCCTGATGACATCAATTGAAAGACATCCATTCAGCCTGTTCTTTTATAGTGGCTTTTAGTGAGTGCTCTTTTCTGTTTCCTTTCTCCATTTTATTTAGTTTTAGAATGGTTAAACTGAACAATATTAGGGGAAAATGGAAGTACTTGACTGAAAAGAATTAATGAATATTGTTATAGCTATTGCCATAGCAGAGTTCAGCTTTTCTGTTGGTCTTGCAAGTGAAAGCTTGAACTGCCAGAGCAGACAAGGAAGGTCCCTCTGACCATGCAGCTGGCTTTGCCGTCTAACTCAAGTGGGCAGAAAGGCATTTTCTGTGCTTTTGTTTAACTTCCCAGTGTAAATGAAGTTGGCCTACATTGCTGATATGCACCTATATCAAACTCATACTTGACTTTATGAATTGTTTATAGAATTCACACCATGAATTTTGCATAAAATAGTTGCAGAAGAATTGTGCCTGGACCGTATTTGCTTTTCCTTGAGTAAGGTGGTGAGTACTTAATGTTTAATTGATAAACAAGCAGGACTGTCCAATATATTTCCTTTCTAAAATGCACAGTGTTAAAACAGGAATCTGTAACAACTAAGGTCAAAACACCATCAGGAGAAAAATCTCAGGAAGCTTGAGCTGCAGCAACATTTATAAGGAGAAAACTTCAAAATAAGTGATAGAATAAAAAAATGTTGTCCCTGCATTAATTTTTACTCTCACTATGCCTCATTTTCCCTTAACTCATTCTACTCATTAGAACATACAGCTACTGAATGCTGTTTACACATCCAGGTGATTTTTCCTTTGGTTTTGGGAAGTAGAATATGTATTTAATATGTTGCTTACTTACTTTGATCTTTGACAGTCATTAATATAACTTTAATTTTAATTTTTGGACTTCTGTGCTTATATTTAAAGTATTAACCCTGAAACATCATTCTTCTCCAGGGAAATGATTGCTCCTGACTTGATCTATTTAGAGTTAGAAAGAATCAAAGAGCCCTACAGGGTTGTGGCAAAGCACTCGAGATAAGTGTTTTCCCCCCATGTATTACTTATTTATTAAAGCTGGTGGAGCATAACTAAAATGGAGAAAAAAGACCAAAGAAATACAGAATACAATGGCCTTCAGATTTTAATGGGAGATATGGCTGGAAGCAATTTCTAAATTATTAAATAAATCGATTTTATTCTTGCAGTCACCCTCCAAGGTGTATTTGTCAGCCTTATTATATTCATCTTCAGTGCTATTCAAAACCACTTAGAGAGAAACATGTTTTTCCCGGCCACAATTCTTCAGCCCTCCTAATTAAACATGAGATTTACATTATAGGTACAGCATTCTTCCCTTTTCTTTCTCTTTTTCAGCCTTCATTTTTTTTCTTCGGTCGGTTCTCCCCATGTTTGGTTTCTAGGCCCAAAGACAAGTAGATGTCAGGCTGACAAACCTGTAGGCAGCCCTGTTCCCATTTAAAATTCAAGACCTCTTGACTACAAATATTTTTTAAGATAATGTGTGCAGCACAGTCCTGCTTTTACTGTTCACAGAGGACGACAGGGCACTAAGCTTTAAACAGCATATTTGTGACAGCAGGGTTGTAATAAAAGGTTATTGCACAAAGGAAAATACTTAAAAAAAATATTTGATTTATCATTTAAGTGGTTCTGTGCTCTCTCACTCTCTCTCTGTGCAGACACACACTACATAAAATCCATTTGCTCAGCTTTTCCCATGAGTAATCCAACCACAGTGGTTTGGAGCAAAAACCTGAAGAAGTAATTGAGAAAATTCCGGTATTGAAAGTTATTATTAAATGCCCATCGATAAACTAAATGTGCTGGCGTGCTGAGCGGGAGAGAGGAAAGTAGTAAAGTATTTATTTCCCGAAGATCAACTTTACAGTCTCCAGTAATTAAAAATGGATAAAGGCAGTGCATTCTTCCCCCTTCCCCCAATTGTCAACAGTGCCAGTGCTCAGCATACTGAAGCATGGAAGGAAATAGGGAGCAATTTTTGCTGCTCCCTTTTACAGTGGAAAGGGAAGATGCTCTGCTGAGGACCTACACTTCAGAGCAGTGGCATGGGGTGTACCTTTTGTGACCATTCCCTCCACCGGCATCTTTGTGGAAGTACAGACTGGGAGAGGTCTGTGGAGAGATGAGTGCACAGAACTCAGAGGTGAGGTACTTTACAGCACATGCCTGGAGGTTGTGCTTTTAAACAGAGTTTCTTTGTACATGCAAAAACATTGCTACTGTTCTGCTGCTTTCTGTGTGGGTTTACCACAGTGAAACTGAGCACAATGGTACTTAAAATAGATGACTACCTCTTTAGAAAATATATGCCTGCTGTGTAGTGTTCTTCCAGCTGACTCTTTCCTCATTGCTTTTTCCGAGAGATGTAATTTTTATTATTACACATTGTACCCATAAATAATATGCAACTTGAGAAAGAATGAAAACATTCCTCAGCTCAATTAAAAAGCAGGTTATCTCAAGGCTAGAGCTGTTGCCAAGTACATAATGGCTGTTTCACTTTACTGCCACAATCACTTTATTGCCAGAGCCAGGCTCATTACTTTGGGCTACTGTGCATCTCAAGGCTTTGCTCTGAGCAATGCAGAAGCCTGGTAGCTGCCTCATCTCAGGAACTGCTCTGGGAGACACTGTGCCGCTTGCACACCTCCCTGCTTCAGCTTTGCTGCAGGGGACAGTAATTCACTCTTAATCTATGGGCAGCAAATTACATCAAGCCTTGTGCTGAGCAAGGTGTTTGGGAGCAGAGCCCATTCCCCACTTCTCTTTATTCCCTTACCGCTGCTTCCCCCTCCCCGCAGCCCCCAGCTCTGTGAGCTGACAGATGGGCCCATGCCCACTGGTTTTCCTCTTGTCGGATGCATGGTGTAATGAGCCTGGGCAAGGCACAGCCTGGAAGTTCCTCTTCTCTTGTGCAGTTCCTCTCCTTAAATTGCAGTTGAATCCTCTGTTGTGAGGGCACGGGGTGGCGTGGCCACCGGAACAGACCCACACCACTCAGTGATGTACCATCTAAAACTTTTTTATTTAGCAAGGTGAGTTTAGTGGGTGGATAGCGATTTTTTAATTCCAAGAACTCCATTCTGTCACATACAGATGCACAACACACATGAATCACACCCCCTGTCCCACTCCAGTCTAGATGAGCACCCTGCACCCCAGGGGGCAGATGCTTGCCGTGGCAGAGGGACATGTCGGGTCCTCGGTGGCAGCTCGGCCCCTACATGGGGTGGTTTCACCTGGGGCAATAGCTGCTTCACCGTGTCAGCTGTCCTAGTACACGCGTTCTCCTGCCCCCAGGAGACTGCTGTTTTTAACTATTTATTACTTTCTAAATTAGACTGCTGGCATAAGCTGCCAATGACTTTGCTAATTACATTGCCCCAGGCCAATCTCTCTGATTTACTCCTTACTAAGGCCAATTAGCTGTTGCCAGAGTGGTTTCTGTCACCCGCTGGCCTGCCGCCCCAAATGTGAGTTCAGCGACAGTTATATAACAAAGTTCACCTAACGCTCAGTTTTCTGGACCATTATTTCAGTCAGATAGAGCTGGGCAGATGCAGACAAGGTCTCATATGGGGTATTCTGGGGAGGCTAGAGCCTACCTGATGGCCCAGGACCTTCTCAGTAGAAAACTCAAAAATGGTTTGGAAAGAAATGTCTAGAACCCTACCTGGTTCTTTTTAATCTCAGACTTCCCGTGCCTTGTTTTGAATACTTTGAAACTAACTTGAAAGCAGACGCTGGACAAGCTCCACCTGCCCTATGCATGAATGCATGGGACGCAACCAGTTGTCCATGACACATGAGGTCACATAACATGCATTGCTCTTAGTGATTGTGACAGAGAAACTGCTGGTTTTCCTGCCTCTATATAAATCTGTGCAGCAGATACCTGAAGATAAGGCAGTGACATGGAGCAGGAGAGGGAGAATGTGTGTTTCCATCCTCTTCTGGCAGTCCCTTAAAGACAAGGTGTCCCTGTTCAGAGGTGTAATGAGTGGTGATGCTGACAGTGAACACACTGATCAGTCTCACTTTTGAGTGGGGTGCTTCACCAGAAAGCTCAGGAGGCTATGTGGGGTTGTTGCAGAGAGGAGCAAGCCTTGTGTAACTCAAACTCAGTGAAGAGACTGTGCAGCCCTGTTGGTAGGTGAATGGTGCTATTTTTTTAACCTTGTTCTGTTTTTAAGCTTATTTAAATTATGCCAATGCAAGGGCCTTGGTGGGCCAATTAGTCAAACATTGCTGTTGATTTTAATCATGGAAATTACACAAGGCTGAAGCTTTTCTCCTTTGGTTTTTCTCATCTGCACTCCACTGTGGAATGTGATTGCACTGCTTATGTTTATGATATCAGTGCCAGAGATAGATATAAGCTAGTCCATCTGGGTACTGCTAGCGAGGTAGCAACAGAAGCAAAAACCTTGCCCAGGGTTTGCATGGCTCTCACTGTAACACTGCAGATACAGGATTTAGTTCAATTTTTGTTTACCAGCCAGCTGGGGTGAGAAAGGAGGCATGGTCAAGGCTGGGATAGAAGGCAGCTGGCAAGGATGCCCCTTTTACTCAGAATAAAGGGAAAAAGGATAAAGATGGGACTAAGGAGGAGAGCTGAGCTAGAACAACATGGCTTTTGCCTGTAAATGTGGCAATGGTGAAATGGAGATGGTTTATTGAGGTTTTCATATGGTGGGAAAGTAGGCATGATTTCAACAAGGGGTTCCATAGAACCAGCTGGAACAGCTCCACTGCATGCATGCGTCTGGACTGCAGTCTACATACCAGCACACAATTTGTTCTGAGGATATATAGCCTAATGTGACCAGACCTCTCCCAACTGGAGCAAGAAAATGGCTAGTTAGGATATACAATAAATTCCATTCCTGCAGGACTGCGGTGCTGTCAGCTAGTCCCCAGAGATTCACTTCAGTGTATTACTTCATGCAGTTGTTTGTGTAGGCACCAATAAAGTCTTTGCACATGCCTTTGAAAGTAATTTACTGTGAGCACTGTAGTGTTCGCTAAATATTCCCGGTGCTGAATTCTTTACAGGGAATCATTTGAACATGGTGATATCCTTATCCACTTTCAAAGGCAGAATTGGAGAGGTTTTAATGATAGCCACTGTCTATGCATTTTATGCATTTTGGCTGAGTTTTTCAAAGCATGTAGGTAATGAGGACATCCAATTCCCATTAATTTTAGAGGCACCTTAAAAGGCTTTATAAATCTCAGCCTTTATGTTCTAGCCAAGAAGGGAAGATTGATTTCCATAGTGAGAAAAATTTTAGCAAAGTACTGATAACGTGCTATAATAATGTCCATGATAGCTCACAGAAAAATTAACCTCATTATCTTCACCATGTATGAATTTCTCTTCTTAGTGGCTTACCTTGCATATCGAGGTAGTTGAAGGCTATGATTGCTGGTGTGGTCGATGTTACATTAAGTCTGAAATTGCTAAGTACTTATCTTTTTTTCTGCTATCTTCCTGGACTCATGAAGTTGCTTAGATTGCTTTACACAGCAATGTCACTTAGATTGGACTAAAATTTGTCTTGGAAACAGCTTCCTATTCCTAGAGCTTCTAGACATCTTTTGTAGGAGCTGAGGTTTTTTGGCAAGATTTTTTCAGTTCAGATCAGTTCAGCTTTGATCACTTTTGACCACTCTTTTTATGGTATTTTCTTCTTCCCCTAGGTTTTTCTTTGCTTTCCTTTTGATTGAGAGGAATTTGTGCTTTCTTCTGTAAATCTGTGATCCTTAAGCAGACTGGAGACTTTATATAAATTTCTGTGAACTACAAGCTTATATATAAGCTAATATATTTCAGCCCTTGGATTGCTCACCGGCTGTTTTCCAACAAATTTTACTTTAGGTTCATAATTTTGAATTTCAGCTGCTTTGGTTCTATAAAAGGGGTAAAATGATGTCTCTGCTAAAGCCAGCGATATGGAAGAGAGAGACAGTGCTCTTAGTTTACATGCATGTGTTTGTGTATAATGTGGGGATTTGTTCTTAATTCAGAAACTGCATGCATGCAAATTGCAATTGATACACATATCTATAGATCTAGAAACACTTAGGTATGGATATCTGTCAGAGCAACTCTCACAATTGCTGTCTCAGTACCTGTGACTTCACCTTCCAAAACTCCCGGTGCTTCTTACCTTCTTCCCGAGTCTCATGTGGGCACACTGAGGCCCAGGCCACCACCTGGAGTGAGTGACACTTCTTGCGTGCACAGTATAATTTAGTAGGTGAGGGGCGTGAATGCACATCTCTTGATGTACAGTGGTTATACCCAAGTGGTGGGACCTGATAGCTCCTCCTGGCTGCTGGTTCTGGTTACAGAGCATGACCTGTTGAGGCAGGCTGAAGACTTGATGTGGGGCAGCCCCTTCTGTGTCCTGATTTCTGTATAATGGCATCCTCTCCCTGCCTCCTGCACCTTCCTCTTCACTGACCATCTGTCTTATGAATGGGTCATGATACAGAAAGAGCTACCACAGTATATGTAATGTATTTAACACCTATACTTCTCAGCTGGGTGGGACTCAGCTGACCCACCTTTAGCACCACACCAGGTTTGTGCTGAGTGTCTGGGCTCCAGTAGTTCCAATTGTAGGCAGAATAGCTTTCCAGAGTCCACTGACCAGATCGTCCTGGGGGACAATATCAGACCATAAGGGAAACCACAACATGCAGCCATAGCACATGGACTTAGCTCATACCTATGTCATAGATGCCTCATGGTGGGAAAAAATAAACTTACCCCTAGACACTGTATTGTGCTCATTGCTGTGCAAACATATCGAACAACTATTCTTACAGTTTGGAAGGCAAACTGTACAAACTCAGTAGCTTTGTATGAAGGGAGTTTACTGGGAGATGTGGTGCTAGACGTGAGCAAATATGCCCCTAGAGCACAGCTATGCATCCAGTTCCTTCTGTGGAAGTTTGCGTGGGAATGAAAATGTGAATTATGTGGCTCAGGTCAGTCCCTATTATGTGGCTTGCTGCAAAATATATTGGTTTCTTACAGACAAAGCCATTCCCATGAATGCACAATACTAAATTCATCCTTGTTATATGCCCAGTGAGTTACACTTCGGCTGAGTTTCATCCAGAATTTTTATCGGTATCAGAATGATATAAAGCCATAATTATTAAATGCTTCCTTTTTTTAGAGCTGCAATATGTAATTGTCATGTAGGTTGCTGTGGTTTATGCCTTTAGTTACATTGCCAAGGTACTTAATGTTTAATAAAATCCTTTCATAACCCTTTGTCATTAATACATAACTTGAAAGAGCTGGGACAAGAGTCGTGGAATCTAAATGAAGCAGTAAGCTCGGCACTTTTTAGTCTTCCTTGTTTTCTATCTGTCAAAGTAGGCTAGTGCTAAAACAAACAGACTTCCTGGAAAGTATTATTAAGACATACAAGACTGGTGCTATAGGAAGGAGCCCTGTGAAACAATAGTATATGGGGTAATTTTGTTGATAATGTTTATTTTTTCAGAAAAAAACCCCTTAAAACAGTTTCCTGTTAGAACAAAATGTTAATTGAAATGGTTTTCCTTTTTTTTGTAAAGTCACCCTGTATGCCTAATAAAGTTCCTTTATTGAGCAATTTGGCATTTTGTTCATTATACATTGCACCTTGTCACATGTGATGAAGGAAACAGCAAACCCTTTCTCTGTCTTTGAAAACCAAAAATGTAAATAGTGGCATTACTCCCAAGGGAAGAGCTGTGTTAACTGTGAGCACTGCGTTAGAAATCCTGGATATTGTATGTCCTCATTGTTTAGTTAGTGCAGGGTGGTTACTGTGGGATTTAAACCATATGTCGCTTGAATTCCAAAATTGGTCCTTTCAGTCAGATGTGCTTTATCATTCAGTATTGATCACAGATAATATGCTTTGCAAATTAGGGGTGGTTACAGTGCCTTTGTCCATAATAGATGTTGTCATTCATGTAGAATAGCCTGAAAGTGAAGAACATTTTAAACGGGGTTAAAGCTTCTATAGTCATCATTAATGAATTTTCTAATGCTGTCTGGATGCCATAATCATGTGAAGATCAATAGCTATTACAGTATAATGTAAACAAACAGAGAATCTATTAGGAATGGAGGGGCTGCACTGAAGCATTTTACTTCTCTCTGACAACGGTACATTAGTTATTATCAGGACAAAACTGAATAATTGAGTGTATAAAACACAGCCTGAACTAGATGGTGATTAATGAAAGTGAGGCTATAGCTGAACGAAGACAGTCTTAGTACCTTTTGTAAGTGAAATGAATTTGAACAAATTTAGCTGCAGTAACAGGATCCCTTTTAGGTATAGCTGTGGTACTGGAATACTTATGAGCTGGATGTTTGAAAGCAGTGAAATAACAAGACAGTGTTTGTCTCACACTAACACTTACATTGTGGCAGTGCAGAGATGCTCTGCTGGGGTGGGACCTGCATTTCCACAGACACAGGAGAAATACAGAGGAAATGGAAGCTCTTGTCCCTGAAGGGCATGGTCTGAAATATAAGGCATAAGAATAAGAAGCAAACAAGGAGGTGAAGGGATGTCAGGAAGAGTGGCTGGTGTTGAGCTTCTCCCAGCATATTTTAGCATAGTCTGGCTAGCTGTGAATCTCTCATCTAGCTGGTGATAGCAGCCTCCCCCTAAGTCCGTCACTGAGTTGTGGCATTGTGAGCATTCACTGCTACAGAATGACTGAACGTTGAACTCAGATGACAGCACAACAAAATCCATCACAATGCAGCATGATAAAGTGCATTTCTTTTGTACAGTCTGTGATATTGGATCATATCTGTGATCTCTTTAGAGCTTCATTAGCTTGATTGCAATGACAAATTCAGGGATATCTCTTGTTCTTATTTGCAAGGAATATTGTATTTATTCTCATTGTTGTGTGCATTTATTGAAGCTCTCCTTAGCAGATAAAAGGAGAAGCTCAAACCTGGAACTTCCCAGGGCTTTGCAGGGCTGAGCCTGTGGAGGCCTATTGGTGCTCCTGTACAGCACTTGGACAAGGCTGAGACAGAGTATTTGCATGGACGGAGAAAAACCACCCAAGACTGACATGTGTGTCACACTCTACCTGCCAGCCTTCAGCGGGAAATGTCACATGGAATATCTGTCATGCTGCAGAAAACTGCTCCAGTCTATTTCCCTGTTTGCTCACCTACATTACAAACCACATGAGAGATACATGAGTCCAGGATGTAGCACAGCCCCAGTTTGTGGTGGTTTATTTCATACTGTTTTGTGGTTGTTTGACCTTTTAAAGGGAACTGTGGTATGACACCAGAGGACCCACCTGCCTTGACTGTGACAGGGTTTCTCAAGGGTTCCTGAGGGTTATTTTTCTGTTGTAGTGCAAACCTTACCATGATTTTGTGATTTGGACAGTCATAAACCCACGTCCCACATATCTAAAGTCTAATGAGAGCTGACCTCACTCAGCAGACTTTCCTTACCTGGTGTCATTAATGTCTCTACTAGGCCATCTATTTTCATGGAATTTACAGGAACTTTGACTCTACTGTTCCTCTGTGATGTTTGAAACAGCTTGAAGACAGGCTATTTGGAACTAACAAACAGAGGGACTGCACCTCCACCAGAGGAACAGAAAAGGGACATGAAACTTCCATCTCAAAGAAGTTTCCGCTCCATAACACACCTCAACTGAAAAACGACACAGCACGTCACTCACGTGAATATAGTTACTGCTTTCCATTTTCCAGAACTTGTACACTCTGAGGAGCCCAATCAGTCAGGAACATATACTGGGGAGCCTGCTTTGTCTTGTCTGTGAGTTTGAGATCCCCAGTCATGCTGCTGCTTCCATTTCTGTGGCAAAGCACAGAAGAGCATTTGGCTTAATCTTTCCTGAGCTGACAGTTTGCTATTCGTGGCATTTTCTCAGATTACATACTCTGTGTATCTGACAGTAGCTTCTGATTTTCAGCAAGTGGAATGCAAGGGAATGACATGCATCCCTAGCAGTCTGGTAACACATCCATGGTGGGCTATTCCCAGAATCCTGAAACACTGAGCCTGTGTGAACAAAGGGTCTGGAGAGGCTGGGTCCACTGGTGCCTCCATCCAGGCACAATTGTCCCCATGTTTGCTATCCAGCTTACAAAATATTACTTAATTTTTGTCCGAGTGCAGATTTGCAGGACTGAACCCAAAGAGTTGATCTTATTTCAAGCCTGACTTTTCTTTTTTCCTGTGCCTTAGAAATAATCCTGCTGTAATTACCCTGGTCTGAAACTTGGCTGAGAGGAAAAAAAGGGCAAAAGCGTTGTGTAATTTCCTGCTATTTCTGATTCCTGAGATCTTTCTGGAGCCTTCGAATTTTGTGCAACTATCGTGTCTCTTGGAAAATTTTTCTGTCATTCTAAACTGTCCTGCATTTGTTTTAAGCTCTTGAGGCTAATTGCTGCATAGCTGTGCACTTAGTTCTCAGCTATTCACGCCTCCAGGCTGCAGACTGGTCACGTGTGGCTGAGCATCCACCATGGCTGACTCTGAGCATAACTAGCTTGGCTTGGTGTGGCTTATTCTTTCAGACACAGCACTGGCAGAGCAAAGCTGTATCATTTCCTTGCCCAGCAGGGCTAGGGAAGCATTTTAGCCACTTTTGCACCATCAAGGCTATGCCTGTACACTGCAGGTAGCTCAGGTCTGTGGACATTGTGTGCCCATGCCCCAGGAATGGTAGGAGCATGTGTTTGGCTCTTCATGGAACTAAGTTCCATACCAAAAGGGTCATCCCAGCTCTGCTCTTAAATTTGACAGAGCCCAAGGAGCGGCTGCTGGCTCTGAGGAGAAGAGCCACAACCTGGCTTGTGTCAATGGACCTCTTACCTTAAAACAAAGCAGCCTCATGCAAACTGCATATTTAGGAAAATCTAAGCTCTGTGCTAATTTGTTAAAGGTGCCTAGGCGTCGTATGGGAGACAGTAAATCTTTATGGGCCAAAACCTTACCAGGGAATGTGCCAAGCATTACCAGTACAGACAACCGTGGAGCAGGGACAGCACCCTGTCCCTAGTTTATTTCCCTGTACAGTCTGCTGGAGCCAGGGTGGCTCCTGAGAAGTCTCCAGATTGGCTTGTACTCTGCAGATGTGAGCTCACGCTTGGCAGTGCTTTGCAATGAGTTGAGCTTGCTCTGCCTGCATTTTGAGTGGACTCAGTCTCATTCTGCCTCCACTGAGAGCTGAAAGCAAGCCTTGTGACCATGCTAGTGTGCTGCTTTGACTGCATAAAACCTGCAGAGTTCCAGAGTTTATTACTTTTGGCTCAGGGCTGAGCAAAGGTGTTACCAAAACTTCATTTCGTCCACAAGAAAACTTAGTGCTAATAACATCTAATACCTGGGGTCAAAGTGCCACAGGAAATACATCCCATGTCACCCAGTGCACCAGTTTGCTGGGATGGTGAAGCTCACCCCAGTTAACAAACTGTCCAGAAATTCTGGACCCTGGAGAAGAGTGTAGGGATGTACTCCAGGAACTTCACACAAGTCGGGCTGGAAGCAATGAGGCTCACTTGCTCTGGGTCAGTGCCAGGTCCTAGTTTTCCCAGGGAATCACACAGGATTTCTCCATGCTTTCTTCCCCAGCATGTGTATTTTCCAAACTTTCTCCATGGCTTCTGAAAATTTAAATTTCCATTTCTTCTAGAAATAGAGAACCACATATGTTTGTCCACTAATATATAACAAACAGACAATTTGTTCATGTTCAGGATTTGAAATTCCTCAGTATCCTATACAGGTGTGAATGGAACTGTTCCTTTTAAAAGAGAAGTTTCTGAGTAAGAGTTCCTGGACACATTTTTGGTGGCTTTCATAAGGCATGTGCTTCAGGCTTATGTCAGGTGACAGTGGGACTCCAAAATACTCTATGTTACTATACCTGACTTTAGATTTCTTTACTGTGACTTTGCATTTCATTTTCTAGGATTTTTTTTTTTTACATTGTATTTTAGTATTTAGCTTTTAGTTGTGATCTTTAAAAACTAAAGAAGGGTAAGGTCTGAAAAGGGAAAGCTACAGCTACCAAATGCTGTCTGCACTGTGAGTTCGGGTTTCCTGGAATGGCAGCACATGGAAGCAGGACTGCATGAATATCTACTGAAGTGTAAACAAGCACACAGTTCACATGCCACTCTGGACTCAGACGTGCTTGGGAATGCAAATCTCTTTTGGTTAAAATAGAACATTCTGCTTTTAGGAAAATATTTAATTGAAACTACTGATCTACAACAAAGACAAAATTCTTTAAAAGAGGTTTTGGAAAAAAAAAAGGAAAGAAAAGGATATCCTTTAGTTACTCGGATGTGAAGATTTCAGATGTGAGAAATTGAATGAGGGAAGTTGTAGCTACTGTGCTGCTGGGTGTAATTAGTTTCCAGATTATATCACTTTTGATAATTAGATCTACATGAAACCTCCAGTCAAAGATTTCACAAGCATTTCTTGTACGTCAGCCTGGATATATGCTAGCTGGAGTGAGAGATCTACTGGATAGATCTAGGCTACTAGATGCTTTGGGAAACACCTTCATCTTTCTTTTAAGCTGGCAGATGGTTTGAGTCCAGGCTGGACTGCCTGCTGTTGTTTTCAGTGAAGGAGTGTTACCTTTTTGGATTCATGAAAGACTCTCAATCAAAGCTAAAATGGCAGGCCAGTGCAGTGAATCAATAAAATCTCTACTTTCAGCTGGAGTGTTGGATAGTAATTCTTCTCGTGTCACTGCCTGGTTAAACAGTCATACTCCCACTAAAAGCCCCATAAGACATAATAGATTCATGTGGCGTTAGTCTATTGTACTGCATTTACCCAGAAAAAGGGAGAGAGGTTACTGTTTCACTAAAACAAACCAGACACTGATGCATTGTGTATCAAAATGTATTCACCCATTTCGCTCTGCCTCATTAGAGCAGGGGGAGCTTGTTTTCTATACTGCTTGTGGAGCAGTGTTAAGACATCTGACATATTCATTGCCAATCCTAGTTTAATGATGACTTAGACATCAAATCCCAAATGATTTTTTATACTGGATTTCTGATTTGCCATTACAGCACATATTGTGTGCTTTCTGTTTATTAAACTACAATAAAGATGTACAAACTGGATGTATTAGAACATTTTCCAAGAGGCTTTAGAATAAATCAGCTGACCCTCTGGAGCAATTACCCAACTGTATCATTTCTAATTGCAGGAAATTAACTTGCTGCATCTGACTTGATGTATTAAATTTCCTAGTATATCATGTTTTAGTAGAAAATGTTTATGGGACAAAGAGTTTTCATTCAAAGTGAATCTGAAAGTCCTTAAATGTTAAGCATCAAGGCTCAGAGCATGCAAGAAGGAATCGCTGCCTTCTGCCCTGCTGCTGGAAGTTGGTGGCCTTAAACCAGCCCTATTCAGATACAGGTGAGTTTCTGAGCCCTTGGAGATTCCCCAGTTGCAAATATCAGCCACAGACACCCTTTCCCTATTCACTCTTAGAGACTGACCTTGTATCAGAGAACTGGATTAGCAAAACACTTGCAAGAGATCTGACTTAAAGCTCTGTTTGGAGGTCTCTCATGTACATCACACTCTTCTGAGACAGCCAGAAGTTAGAGCCAAAGTTAGACCCAAAGGCAAAGTAGTCAATGCCTTAGAGGGGGAAAGTTCATGTTCCAAATTCTATTTCTTTTCGTCATGAAAGAAAGCTGTTCCAGAAGTGGAAGTTTTACTTCCTACTACTCACATGGTGCTCACACATCTGCCATATCTACTCACCCATCTACCTATCTAGCTACTTACTTCATGCATATTGCTCATGGGAATCATTGATTATTTTGAAGAAAACCATTAAGGGAGTATTTTTATTCCTTATTTTGGAGAGAGTCAGATTACCCTAGCTAGTATACATAGCAGTGCAGTTTGCTAGCGTTGTAATTCAGAGGTGATGTGCAGGATTTTTACACTTAATGAGACTCACATACCACATTATCTCACCATCTGCGTGGATCTGGGAATTGTAGAAAGTTCCCATTAGTCATATTAACATCCATCATGCTTTCAGCTCACTGTGAAGATACAACTATGGATATGTTTCTTTCACTGTGGAGGTTATTTTCCTTTGAAAATCCACTGAACTTTTGCATCTTGGACAACTTGAATATTCTTCTCTGCTACTAGGTCAGGTATGACCCTGGCTACTAAACAAGGACAGACTACAAAATATCAAGGGTCCCCTCCTCCACCTCTCTGAAGCAAACCTCAGCAGATGTAGACAAGATTTTAATAGCTACAAAAAGAGAAATGCATGACAACCTCATTAAGGGAACTATAATAGGCTGTCAGAACATCTCCAAGAGGACAATATATCAATGTCTAGTTTGTTGCAGCATTGCTAACTATGGTAGTTTGCCCCTCTCATAATCTTTCATTCATCTTCTATTGGTCTGATTTCCAATAATACTTCACCACCACATGCATCCACTCTCCTTTTCAGCTGCCTCACAATTGCTGACATAACTCTTTAAGTACAGAAGAATCGGGACTGGTAAGTGACAGTAATAAAGAAGCAGTTAGTGGTCCACCCCACTGATAGCCCTGATACGGTACATTAGGAGGGTTTTCATTTTCTTTCCCTTTCTACCATCCTGAGGACCATTTTGTCCCATCCCAACATCTGCAGGAGGTCAAGGTCCAAAGGGCTCAGGGATTTTACACCATCTGTCACACACACACAAAAAAAAAAAAAAAAAGGAAAAAAAAGGGAAAGGAAGGCCCTCAACATTGCTCTAAAGAGCTATTTAAAGTTATTTATCACTGTAATGGCAAACCAATCATTATTAATTGTACCCGCCCATTGTCTTTCATGTATACCACAAGGCCGTGAGACATTATTCAAATAGATTTAAACCACTGCAGTTGGAGTTCTTCCCCCCTCCCCTTTCACCTTCCCCGACCCTTTGGGAAGATGAAATGGAGTCAAGTGATTTTGTCCCTTTTCTTTCATGGTGAAGCTGACTCTCCTGTTCTGCTGGGGATCCAGCATTTCTCCGAACTAGGAGTGCTCTGTGACAACTGCTGAGACTGCTTCTGAAGCTGGTCTGGAAACACAAGCAGAAACTCACGCCAGCGACCCCATAACATTGCTTCCTCCTGTGTATTTAAAGATTTTTTCCCCCACCTGCCTAGGAAGCGTCAGTCTCAGTCAAAAGGCAAGAAAACAACAATGGACTTCGAAGCTTTTCTATTCATGTGTCAGTAAACAGCACTTTTGGTGAACCTGGCTTTGTACATCTTAGGCAGCTGCGGTTACAATAATGTGTCTTGAATGAAATGTGCCAATTGGAGGAAATTGTCAACTCATTATTGTGGCTAACAACTGAGATACAAATGTTTCAGTCAGAGCAGGAGGCGATGTTGTAAACAAGGAGCATTCCTGAGGGGCTTTTTATTGCTAAAATCCATATGAAGTAGACCTGAAATAATTGTAGTGACAAAGGGTACAGTTCTGCTCCAGCTGGAGTTGATGACAACCCTCCATCTGATTTCCATAGGGCCAGGACCGTGCCCTCTGGGGAAACACACCTAGCACCGGTTTGTGCTCTGCAGTGTTGCTCACATGTGCCAAGGTATAACCTGGAGGTCAGTTCAGCCAATTTAGACTAGCTGGTTAGATGGCCCAATGCCCACATGGATTTCCTCTACTGGTCCAAACACACTCCCAGCAGCAACTCCCCACTGTTTGCTGGCTGTGACAGCTTGGGGCACAGACATGAACTCTGCTGCCCAGTTATCCCAGTGCCCAGACTCTGCCTGACCTACTTTTAGACTCTACAGTGCTGTTTTAGAAATGCCTCTTCTCTTGGCTTTGATTGTATTTGTGAGCACATGCGCATGGCTCCCCAGAAACTACTCTGACACTGGTGTCCTTGTGCAGGCAGAGGAGACTGGGATGTGTTTGGATGCGAGGGTGAGAAGGAGGATAGGAGGAATGGGGCCATGAAAACTTTGAATCACTGTGAGACTGAAGTTGCCTCTGGGGACAGGACAGACAGGAGAAGCCGAGAAAGCCAGGCAGGAGGAAGGAGCTGTGGCAGCTGAGAACAGAGAAGGCCAGCAGAGAGTTTAACACTGTCTTCACGCTGTTTGACACAATGAAAGAGACATTAATCTTCATTTTCTAAAGGTTTATATTCTCCTGGGTCTTGCATACAGATGAAAAACATTGGTCCAAACTGGGGGCAAAGGGTGGCATGGAATTAGTTGGGGCACAGTGTCTTCAACAGGGACTCCACAGTTGTCCTGGAAAGTGGCAGAAGAAGGACTTTTCAAACCACAAACCAACAAGAAATTCAGTGAAACCAGAGAGTGAGAGGGAACAGAAAACAAATTGAGGCCTTTCATTTCTTTCCAGTTCAGCTGGGGTAAAAAGTATTATAGAATTGTAGAATCATTGAATGGTTTGGGTTGGAAGTGACCTTAGAGATCATCTAGTTTCAAACACCCTCTCGTGGGCAAGGACACCTTCCACTAAACCACACTGCTCAAAACCTGATTTAGGATGAAATCATGTACTTTTTATCATTAAAAACAAAAATACTGGAATAAGCAACCTCAAGTCACCATAAAGAACAGGTTTTGAAGTAAGGCAAGCAAAAAATAAATTTATAGTTGCAAATCTCCATTTATAACAGTCAAGAAGTGCCTTACACAAAGACTGTTGCTTCAGAATTCATTCATAGCCTACAAAATATTTAAAATTATCTTGGCCATCAAGCTAGTAACTAGTCATTAGTATTCTGTGAGTTGTTGAACAACCCAAAATGTAAACAGGTAAATGCTGGATACTTTATTTTCACTTGCCCAAGACCAAATAGATTATTTGCACACTGGAAAGTCTGTAGTTGGTGCTTATCACAAAATGAAATATGTTTCAGTGTTGTAGCACACAGGTTGCTCCACCCAACCTGTGCTGCTAGGTGGGGAATGCACACAGCACTGGGACTTTCAAGCACCCCCACACTGAAAGGGGTCTGTCTTTCCCTACATCACAACTGGCTGCAGCAGGAGATGCTGGAGCTCCCCAAAGGCAGAATTGTCACCAGGGACAGTCCATCAAGACAAGCGGCATCCAAACCTCTGCTAAGAGAGAGCTGGCACAGGCACTGAATTTTGGCAGCTGAACAAGCAGATTCTGGGATGTACCCGCATGGAGGGATAGTGATTGAAGGATGTGAGTGTGGAAAGTTGTCTCTGTGGTCTCACAGTTCCCAGAAAACAAGGTTGATCTCCCACAAAGTAGACATTACTGTCCCACTAAGCAACAAACATGCCAGGGCACAGATCATGGCACAGATCAATGAATCCTATTCTGTAAGAACTCAAACTGAGACCACAGGCTCTGATAAAGACCACATGTGCCTTTTCTAGTGAAACAGCAATTTCAACCAGACTGCATCAGCAGAATCTGCCCTCTGAGGTAGGAGCGAAAGCACAATATTTCCAGTGGCATGCCTAAGGGAAGACAGGTTTGGGATTACAGCCATCATATTAACTAAAAATTTATGCCCTTCCCTGCACTGCCTTCTCCTTTCCAGTACAGGTGACTGTGTTCTTTCCCTCACTTTTCTGCACCTCCTTTCCCTTTAGTGACTCACTTGCCTCAGAAAATCCTGTCCATGCCATCAGATATTTCCAGGATGCTTACAGAGAAACTGAGGCTGGGGTGTCATGTGACACAATATTCTCATGTAGCAACTTGCTGCTGCCAAACAGTGAGGTTTCTGCCCTCCTCTGCTCTCATGCTTGGTTCCCTTGTGTCTACTTCTGTTTGCCAGACCCTTCCCATAGCCAGTTTAAGATACTGAAATTATCAAAACCTCCTAATTTTCTTTTGGATTTGTTTTCTGCCGTTTTTAAGAGTTAGTTCAGCTTCTGCAGGAACCCTTTAACTGACAAGCAAGCAGAGAATTTTTGTACAGGGCTGTGCAGTCACATTGACTGGTCCAGCCTTCTAAAAAATTATTTTGAAACAAAATGAATGTAAAAACTCGTTTGCCAAGTTGCTGAGCAACTGGCATTCTGTGGTGAGGTCACTTCTGTTCTGGTGCTGGTGCTATGGGAGATGCTTCATGCAGTGAGTTCCCAGACCTTGGCACTGAGGGCAGACAGTTGCACTCACATCATTTACAGAGATCACAAAATGAAAAGCATCAGCAGAGATGACTTTTCCTTTTATAGAACTACACACACACCTGGATACACAATGGCTTGGTGAATGGCTCATAAAAGGTGTTCTGAAATAAAATGGAGATGAGTGTTTTCAGCTCAGGTACCTGACAAAAATGTGTGTGATGTGGCAAATAAGGAGTAGCCCCTCAAATCATGTGCTGTGTTTTCATCCACAAAAGGACCAATAGCTACATCTGAACAGAGTTAAACAAATTGTGATGAAAAGCTTGACATCTAGCCAGTTAAAAAATCTGGTCTAACTTTTCAGGATAGGATTCATCTTTATAGTGTGCATGTATTCAGGCAAATACAGTGGTTCTCCTGCTTTGTGAACATGAAAATAGCAGAAAAGGACTGCTTGTTTTGTTCCTGTTTTTCCCCACCTAAATTACAACCTACCTTCTCTCCTTTGGGGCAGTTCAATATTTCTGATTCCTTCACGTGCACTTCTAGGTCAAAGGAAGACAATAAAGTCTTTGAGGTCATGAGCAGGGACATTGTATCTGAGATGAGATTGTACCTTGTTGGTTCATGGAGGACTCAAGCAGGTGGTACCTTACAGAGTAGTCTGAGGAGGCTGCTCTGACTGAGGTAGGGCTCTTTGCATTGTGCTGTGGCTTTCTCCAATGAACAAGAACTTCAAAAAGCCACAGATATGGTTTCCAGTCCTATCCTGACCCATCTTGCTTGCCTTATTTATCCAAGACAAAGCACAAACTCTTATTTTAAATACGATAACATGCTCTATTTAAAATAAAAAAATTCATTCTATTTGATCTGTCATTTTGAAGACGAAACTGAGTTTTTCCAGTTAAGGAACATTTTGTTCTTTTTTTAAGCTCAATGTTTTACTAAAACTATTTGAGAAGACACACCAAAGAGAGAACCGCAGACGTTGAGAGGATATTCTTTGTGTGAAAATATTGATTTTACCTGGCACACCTGCAGTGAATGAACAAAATTGTTCCACTTGTATAAAAGCAATTCCCATCGTAATCAGTCTTCTAACCTTAACTGAACAATTACAAATCTGAAATGAAATAACTTCCATTAATTTTGGTGGTTTTGCTGGTCAGCTTTATTACTTTATTTTGTTTTTTGCAACTATGACTCTTCTATAGATAGGATCAAGCTTCCCTTATTTGACATGGCATGAAGGGTGTTAAATATTTTCAACTTAAAGGCTGTCAGCATTAGAAGAGTTTGTGGTTAATATGAGTATTTATTGCTCTTCACTAAAGACATAGGGTAATAAAGAAACCTATTTTCTTCAGATACTAATTATACAGGTGCATAATTAAACATCTTAAATAATGAAATAGATGCTCTGTAAAAGGCTAAAAATATGTGGCCATAAATTAATCATTTAGACTATATTAATAAATAAGTTCTGGATGTCAACTTCCACAGATTTCCTTTCTGTAATTTGACCACCAGTATGCGCATTGCAAACACATCAGATTCCCCATCTAGACACTGCTCAGTTGCATTTCTTTGTGTTCTTGGATCACTGCACCTGCAGAGCTGGAGGGCTTTGTGTACATATTGAGCCTGATGTGATTCTTGTACGGACAATGGTTTTGTGCAGAGGGGCAGGGTGGCTGTGTCTGTGGAGGATGCGTATGAGGCTGTGTGGCAAACCCTTCTGAGTGCTGACCCGCCTTGGTGTCAGCAGGGCCAGCATTTCATCCCCAAAGCCATCTGAGAAATCTCGGTGCTTGCCTGCCATAGATGCCTTGCATTCTTAGGGAGCTAATTTCCCTTGCTGCTTCCTTAACCTTTGCAGGGAGAAGACTGAGTATGTGTGTGTATGTAACCTACCCAAATGAATTGCTCTGAGGACTCAGTGACTGAGATTCATACAGGACCAGGAAGAGTTCATGCTCCAAAGAAGTGCTAGTAGTTACTCTTAGCCAGGCTTCCTAAGGAAATTAGGCTCCTATCATCCCATTGTCTTTGCTTACTTTACTGTGGCACTCCCTTCAACAACAATTGAAATGTCCATTTTAAGCAAATTCAACACAGCAGCAGAGACTCTAGGACACTGTGGCCCTGTAACTTCTGTGAAAACAGGTAGGTAAGTGGAGGAAAGGCACGCAGGTTACTGCTGCCACCAAAGGAAAACCTGCAATGAGAGCACAGCCAAGAAGCAGGCACTAGCGAACCCACTTAGGAAACAGAACATGGCCACTGGAAAAGCTGTGGACAAGGATCACAGTTTATAAAACAAAGAAGTCACACAAACTGTAAGCACCCTTGCACAAGAAGGTACTTGTTTAATTTGGTTAACTGAAATGAAGAAAAAACCCACCCCACTTCTCCACTGGCCTTTTGCCCTTTTCTAAAGCCTTGCTCAAACTGAATCTTTGTGAAGGTTCTGAAATATTTAGTTACTGCCTATCCTTTTCTTCACATTTTTTTCCTGTGTGTTTCTGGACTCTGGCCAGAATGGAAACAGATTGCTGAATACAGCAAAAAAAGCTGTTCTCAAGGTACTTCCATGCCATCTGAAAGCTAGAAATGCCATAAATCTTGAGCTAACTTGCACTTGAAACCTTGAAACTTGCTGACGGTGCACTTCGTCTGTGCTACCAGGTATAACAGCTGACTGTTCTTGTATTAGCAGGTCTCATCTTACCCTGGCTGGCCTGCAGGTATCAAGGTAATACTGCTGTCCTGTGTGGTACCAGACAACTGTAACATCATTCAGTGCTGCTGCTTTGCAATGCGCAGTCCTAACAGCAGCCAGGCTCTCTGCTGCATCGCCTGTGCTTGGTTGTTGTCTCTGTCCATTTTATCCTCTGCTGTCTTTCTTAGAGCTGAAATGGCACTTGCCCACAGGCTCCCATAAACTCCACTTTGGGAACAGGAGATGGACTCTTTCTCCTACTTCTCTGCATCCCATCTCAGAGCAAAGAGGTGTAGCAGAGCAGAGCTGCTCTGTATGTGAAACCAGTGCAGGAGTATGCCTGTGGGGACATGCTTGGAAGAGGGTTTTATAAAGCCACAGAGACACATGGAAGTTCCTGTGATGCTACTTTGCATTGCAAACTCTACCACCATGACCTAGAGACTGTTCTTTCCTTCCTTTGTACACCAGGATCTGGTGAGCTGAGGTGGAAAGGATTGTTCAGCTTTTCATGCTTGTCCCCTCAAACTCTGTTAATCTTGCCAGTTCTGGCAAAGTGTCACCGTTGTATTACATTACAGTACTTGGTGATATCGTATTGTTTTTTCATCAGCTGTGAAACTTCCAATCAATAGTGCCTAAACAATCCTCTTCACTTATTCCTTCTGCTTGTTTGGCACAGCTTTGCCTTACTTTGACTTAAACATTCAAGATACAGGCTGTGCCTTTGCTAGGTTATTCATCCTCAGAATAATACATCCCTGATGACTCTCAGGATCTGAAGAAACTTCTGTATGACAGATAATGAACAATGTCTTTATTAAAACTTCGGCAGAATTTCTAGCCAACTTTCAAGATCATTTCAATAAAGGTAGCTTAGATAAATCTCAGAAAGTCAGTTTTATCATACCACAAATGGACATATTTTCCGTGATTATTTGATTTGTTTATTTTTAGCAAGTTCAATCAAAGCTAATAATGAGAAAGGATTAATGTTTTTGCATCTATTTAATGAAAAATAGTGAATTTTACAGAGTGCAAATTGATTCCAACCATGTTTGCTAGGAAAAGTTCTTTTGTTCTGGGTTTTATTCTCCTGAACCGTCAGCCTCATAAGGGATAGGTTGTGTAGTCTTTGCTTGCACAGATAAGCTTGTATTCATTATGAGAACTCTGTTGCTTTCCTGGACAATAACCTAGGGAAGTAAGTCCTGCCACTTCTGCTGAGCACTTAGCAGATATGTAAATGGCCATAAACATAAATAAGGTATGTACCACTCAGGTCTGTAACATCTATTCATCTGGAGTGCCACTTGTCGATGAGAGTGCGTCAGCAGATCTCAGAACTGCGTGTGAACACATGCCATGGAAAACTGAAAAGAAACCTTTCTCGTCTTTTATTGTGGAGGAGGGACAAACCATTTATTACATGTGAAGTTGGCAGAGACAAAGAAAGGGCTGTTCAGATGTCTTGAGAAAGACAGTCATGAAGAATTTGGGTTTAGTTATTCTGTTTTAGGCTGATTGGTACTTGTACCTTCACTGAGCCCAGTGTACCTTCTCGATGGTCAGAGCCCCTTCATAGGTTGTCTAAGCTTTTGATATTCTAATACTCAATCATTTCTGCAACTATGATTCTGAAGATTGATGCCCTGCTGATGAAGCATCCTGCACACGAACACTTCCTAAGTAATGAACACGTCCCAAGTAGTTATCTTTCTAGAGAAGCAGACAAAGGATAGGTTGGGGTCACTTTATGTTTCCCTGAGGTGAGGAATTGGACATAAGAGAGATAACTGGCTTTCAAATGTTACAAAGTCTGTGTCTGAGTCAGGAACTGCTTTCGTGTTTTCTGAATACCAAACTACACATTTAACTATTCCTTCCTCTCAAATAAATGGAAACATTTATGAATTAGTGATGCCAGTGGGGTTATCCAGTGATGGGACGTAGGCCAGTGGGTGAATGGGGATTTGTAAGGAAGGGCACAAGCATAAACTATACATATATCTAAATAATCTTTGTCCATGAGTCAAAATTGTGTTCTTTCTGCCAAGGAAAGATGTATGTCTGCTTTTTTCTTCACATTCTTTTAGTAAATATGGTTTGAAAGTTTATTTCTCACACTTCTCTGAAGTATATGCATTAGTATCTACAATCCAAACATGTATCCTTTTGGGTTGAAATAATGTTGGGGGAATTATATGAAATCAGGTGAAACCTCAAGCTCATGACAGTGAAATTTGCTACTCACTGTTGCCTTTCCCTAAACTTTGAGAGGAGAAATGTTCCAAAGGAAGGAGAAGGCAATGAAGATGTTCTCAGTACATAATTTTTAGATGCTGGACAGAAAAAAAAAAAAGGAAAAGAGATAACTTGTGCCAAACTTACTGCAAATTTTCACATAATTTCTGTAAATGAGTTGCATTAGAAGACCCAACCATTTAAGTTATGCAAAATCAATATGCTATCACCTGTGGATATGTCTCAAGGACAATTTCATTTCCACAGAGGAGATTGATAGTAGTTGGAAAGTGCACATTGTGAGTTAGAATTAACCCAGAAGAGCCTGTTGTGCCTATGAATAGCACTGAAGTCCAGTAGGTGAAAGATTTTACATAGCGATAACCTAGGAGAACTAAAAGTTTACCTTGATAGCCAAGAATTTTCATATAGACTTTTTCATTTCTGTTCTTTTGAACAAAATAGCATCACATTAATCTGAGGACCCTCACAAATATTTCATTGTCATTCCATTTCATGACCAATATGGTTTGAAGTGTTATAGTGCATTCTGTGTGGCAAGGTCATCCTGATCTGGTGGTTGTGTTTCAAAACCGCAATGTATTCAGAGGAGCTGAATTCTCACAGGAATGGCATGACTGGTAATCAGGGCTGGCTCATCCTCTGCTGTAAATGTGTGTCACTGTCTCTTGCTGCTCACAGGGCAATAGAAGTTCTTACCAACAACAAAGTTGGAATACACGGCACTTGCTCACCATTTTAATTTCCAGCCAATGGAACAGCACCTTTTTGAATCTCAAAATCAAACAACTCTGCATTTTAACACACCAGTACCCTTTCATTTGTACAAAGCCTATTCTTTCTTTCTCCTGAAAAAAAGCCCCACCCAAAACCTACCCCAACAATCCTTGCTTGAAAATACCTTAAATAACATTGGATTTACTCACTAAAGTTTTAGGTGGGAGCATAGAGAGTTATTTAAATTTCATTCCTTGTCATTTTATAAAGGAAAACAAGTAAAACAGAAAACATAACATTGGAGAGTATGAGGTTCTGGAAGCTTGGCATCTCTTTTATACTGTTATGGAAAGTAGCTATCATGCCAAACATTTTCCTCTTTGTCTGAGCCATTTTTATAAAGTAGAGACAAAATCCAATATTGGATGGAGATAGTAAAACTGGGTTGTGACAGAAAGGAATTTGGTAGATTCATAAGTTTGTTTGAATAATGGAATCTGGAATTTTTATGTCAGGAATTTGGTAGGAAGCAGCAAAGCAAATGACACTGTTATTGATCATTTTGCCTCATCTGGTTCAGTAAGAGTGTTTTTAAAGGAAAACAAGGACCCAATATATTCTAGTAAAACTTTGATCTCAGTGAATAATTGCCAGCTTTGTGAAAATGGAGATGACAAGATTTTGTACAGTGACACTGCTGCTCCACACTCCCTTACTGCTGTATAAACTTTTATGGGTTCTTCACTAAAGTGAAATTGATGCGGGAAGCCAGCCTTGTCCCACAAAAATCGCCATGTTAAACTATGACTCTGGTAGTCAGTGGATGGACTTCTTCTTCCATTTTAAGTAAATCCTACTTGGTTGCCCTTTAATATGCACTAGACTTTTTGCTTAGATAAGTTTGTAGGTTTTTAGAACAGCAGCTTTGCATGCCATGCTTGCAGGTTAAAATCACCTTCTTGCTGCTTTTCCTCTTCTTCAGACCATAAGAGATTTCCACACAAGGCAAGGTGTAGCATCCCCAGTCTACTTTCACACCACTGCCTGACTCCATGTGTTACAGCTCAGGGAATTTGCATTTGCATCCCCTCCACATTTCTGACTGTTGCACGATGTTTTGCCCTCTTTCCAAGGGCTCTGCCCATTACCCCGATGTGGCCTGGGGTTGACAATATCTTACAATACTGTGGCCAGCAGAGCCCTCCTGTTCAGCAGTTCAGTATCTTTGCTTTCCATTCCTTTCTCCTTTTTGGCAAGATATAAATTTGAGGGGGATTCAAGACTGCTATAGTTTGATTTTTGCTGATTCAGTATGTACAAGGTTGAACCTGATGTTCAGACTCTAAAGCCTAGGTGAGACAATAACCAATAACCAAGGTCAGGAGCATTTGAGAGAGATTCAAATTCTGACCAACACATACAGAGAAATGAAAGAAGTAGTAATTCCTCAGGTCCCCGTGAGTGGCTTACAGAAGCATCACAAAATTTTTCCAAATCAGAATCACAGGCATAAATTTCCAACTCAAATCACCAGTGCAGTTATACCCACAGTCCTTTTTGGTCTTTTTCTAGCTCCACCATGGTGCTCTGAATACTGCGAGGGTCTGCAATACAAACAAAACTTGCTCATTGGAGAAATTCCTTCCTATCTGTATCCCTGTCAGTAATTTCCTAGCCTGTATCCTGAACTAAAAGTGATTTTCTGCCTCTTTCCTAATTCTATCTATTGTAATTGCAGGAGCTGGTACTATTTGGACAGGTCTAGAATTTTAAAAATCAGTCAACTGCTGTCTTCGGAGATGTCTTTGACAGTTGTCTTCTGATATGTTTTAGTTATGGTGGAGGATTAATGCACAATTTATATTTCCCTATATTCTTTGTTGTATATTTTTATATGGTGTCATTTCTTATTAATTTCCTCCCTGAATTAAACTTTCTACTGGCTTTACATAGTTTTTCCTCCACTGTAAACAGTCTCAGTGATAGAGAAAAGCACTGACAAGTCTGTACAAGGCTCCTGCGAGACCTCATCTGGAGTACCTTGTGTAACTTCTGGTTGGGAATTGACAGACTCATGCACAAGTGATTGGGGAAAGAGAGAAGATTATCATATGAGAGAAGAATAGAATATCCTGGCTTGTTTTCCTTCAAAAACTGTGAGAGGGGCTATAAATGCTCTCTGTAGAGCAGAGGGTTAAGCACCAGCGATGAAAAAATAATTTCTTATACAAAGGCTGATGTTGACATAAGAACCACATGGGTATAGACTTGCTATGAATGTATTAAGCCTTGGAGTTGTGAGAATGTCCCTAATGGTTGACAAAGTGAGGTTCTGCAATTGTCTTCCCATCAGAGAGGGGAAGGGCTAACTGCTTCCAGGATGGTTATGAAGGAAGAAAGCACAACGTAGTGCCTGAGGTGGTAAAAGACCAAAGTCAGAAAATTCAGAGATTAATTGCAATTTCTCTGTCTGGGGGTCCTAGGTCCAGACTGTAAGTTTAGATTTCTAGAAGAGACTTAAGTGTTTTGTCTCCCATTATATCCCACAGGGAACGGAGAACAATCCAGCTCAGCCAAATGCAAACACCAGCATTAGATCAGTCTCCACTAACTGTAATGAACAGACACCTACTTTTAGACACCTCAATTTAGATGTTAGCACTGGAATCTCACTGTACTCTGAGTTAATTAATTGCATAACCTACAGGGGTTTGACTCAGCTGGCTCAGAAAAGTGTCTTGTCCCATCTGAGAGGCCAGTAGGAAATCTGGGGCAGGTAGATATGGCATAGGACCCACAGAAAACCTGTTCTCTTCTGAAGGAGCAGCTGGGGGTTCAGCAGACATGAGGGTAACTTAGAAAGCACAAGCTGCCTATATTTTGGCAAGTGGATTGGACCCCAAACAGAACGAGCGGTGAATCCGAAGTCACAACCTTGACAACTTTCTCTCCTCTCCTTTCCCTGTCTCCTCTTGTCTTTCCGATTTTCTGTTGTATTTGTCTAATTCGGTTACTGCAGTTACATACTTCAGAACAGACTCCAGAAACTTGAAAAGCAAACAGAATTATGCTTATTTAAACTACAAAGAAATCAACTAAGAATGTAACTTTCCTTGCTGAGTAAAGGATTCCATGTGCAATGTGCATGTGGATTCCCTCTGTACAGCCTCAATCCTTCTGCTGATTTTTCTCTCATGTTCTCAACATGGTAAACTGAGCATTTTAACATTTACTACCAGGTTTCTCAATGACACCAGTGAGTTCTTTTTAGCCAGCAGAAGTATTTTCATAATGTAGGGCAAGAAAGAACTTTAAGGAAGGGCAAACAGTTCCAAAAGGTAAAGTGATGGTTAGCCGCAGGATCCTGGTTGCCAACCATTATTAATATGCTCATTTTTGGATTTGTCTTTGGGGCTTTCCTTGCACTGTGACATTAAAAGTCTTGGCAGATGTTAAAAGTAAACAAAATCTACAGTGTTTGTTGCCTCTCTGAATGGAAGGAAGGTGTGACTGATCACTGCCTTGCAACCTCTTGATAAGAACAATCAGTGTTACCAAGGCACGTGGAAGGAAAGAAATCCAAACCAGATTGTTGTGAGGGCTTCTTGAGGGAGTAAGAAGAGAAGGAGAATAAAACAGAAGATTTAAGAGGAGACAAGAGATTATGCAAATAAGAGCTGTGAATAACATCCTGGCAGTACAACCCCTCCAGAGATAACTTGCCACCTGCATTTCTCTAACAGGCACCTCCAAGTCAGTGAGAAAAATAGAGTAGCTTCTGAACAAAAAGGGAGGGGAAGAAATCAAAATCAGACTAAGCGCTCTTTAATTCTAGCCACGTTAAAGTCTAAATGCTGCCAAAAAGCTGGTAATAAAATTTAATTCTTTCTGAGGACATGATGATCAGTCATCCGACCAAAAATCAAAGTCTCCTGGGAGTGTTTCTTCCATTGCGGGGCTTGAGTAGACTTGACCCTCTCAGCATTTCATATTTCATAATTGAACTCAATGTCCCTCACACTTTTAACATCTTTCCAGATTAAAAAAGAACATTAATCACTCTCGCCTTGGAGCAGCTCTGAAGAGGGAAGTAGGACATTAGACACAGTTGAGAGGCCTGGGGGATTAAGGTGATCAGTGTCTCCACACACACGTTAGTGTGTGTCCACGTCTGTGTCACAAACAAACAACAAATTCTCCAATAATTGCTACAATATATATGATCTACCACCACCTCAATAGTTTCACAAAATTGAGCACCATGCTTCTGTGGCTTATCTCTGGAGAAGTAAAAAAACCCTTTAAAATAAGCCCTTTTTAACTGGGTGCTTTATTATGATTTATACATTTCCTTTTTCAATAGCCGGGGTTTATCTCTTTCAGCTGCAGGAACTTAGAGCAAATGATAAACGAAAACATCAAGCCAGAGCCTGCGCTAATGTCTGACACAAACATGTCACTCTATATTTAAGTATTTATTTATTCATTTATGTTTTTGTAGTCTCTTCTTAGGCACAGAACCTTTGTATTTATTGTAATAATGGTGACAAAATGTGGGAACGGGGCGGGGGTGCAGGGAGGGAAGAATGAACATAAACGCAGGGGAAAAAAGAAAGCAGCAACACCAGCGACGGAGGAATGGTCCCCGCAGAGGTGGGGCGGTCGCTCCCTCTCTTTGTTTTTTGGCTAAACTAAGGAAAACCGAGCAGGGGAGCTGCCTGCACCCCACCCGTGAAGGGAGCAAGGCCGAGAGGGCGTTTCGGGTCCTGCCCAGGAGGAGAGGCTGAGGGAGCGGGGCGGGGAGCCCGAGGGCCCTGGGGCAGCGGCGCCCTGTGACGGGGCGAGGCTGTGTCCCACGGCCCTGGCGAGGCCCGGGCCCATGGCGGGGTGGTCCTGCCACCAGCACAGCTACAAATTGCCGTGGCTGCGGGCCCGGGAGAGGAAGAGCGCGGTGCTGTGGGGAGGAGGGTCCCCGGGGAGGGGGAAGGGGGGGTCCCCTTCCCCTTGGACGGTCTGCAGGGAAGCCACGGGGCCAGGGCGGGCAGTGGAGCGAGAAGGGGACAAAAGAGGTGGCTGGGGCTGGCTGCCGGAGAGGGGTGCCCGGCTGAAATCCTTCACAGCTCCAGGACACAAAACCTCCTAAATCTTCATCAGAAAGTCATTAGAAATCTGCTGGCGGGGCCGGGCGCAGATTGCCAGGCGAGGGGACTCCAAAGGCTCTCCGGGCTCCACAATACCTGAAATGAACTGGAAGGGATGGGGTGGGGCTGGGAAGCAGATTTCCTGCCATAACTAAAGACCCCTTTCAGCCTGCTCTGCAACAGTTTTACGATGTGTTAGAATTTACATTCACGTGTTGTTAACCATTCTTTGGTGCAATGAAACGTTTTATCTGTCTGACCTCAACCTTTGCCATATGCTGGTGCAAACTGTTCAACTTAAGCCTGGACGAGTTTAAGAAAAGGAGAAAAAAAAAAGAGGGGGAGAAAAAGGAGTGTCCAAAAAGCACATTGCTGGGTAGGCTCTGTTGTTGCTTGTGATAGCTGCCTTCCTCTCCGTTTTCCATGGAAACGTTTTGAAAGCCAATTCCAAAAAAGAAAAAAAAAAAAAAGGAAAAGAAAAAAGGAAAAAGAAAAAGATCCATGCCGATAAATGAATAGTGGTTCAGAACATGCCAGCTCTTCACTAATTGTCCACTTTACTTATGCTACTTCATGTCTGCCGATTCCTTTTAAATTGTGGGGAGATGGCAATGAGATTTCATTATGCTGGGTTAAGGAGAGGTGTATGCAATACATTTGAAAATAATCAGAATGAGTTTTAAAAGGTTTTTATTTTATTATAATTTCCTGATTCTTTCTCAGTTCAGTTATTTTGAAAGAATAAGAGGTACGGAGTATGGAAGGAGAGTGATAATTGTGTGAGGTAGCCTGGTAATTCATAGTGAAGGACCCCATGTTATGTTTTTGAAGATGTACCTGGTTAACTTGTAAATTCAACCTTACTTTTCTCAGAGACCAGCACTGTGGCAGGACCCCAAGCTTGCTATTCATTCCCTCTGAAATTGTGGTTACGGACTTGTCTCTACATCTTTCCTCCAGTGTCTAGATGTGGTTAGGTGTTTCTCACCTTATGTTTTGGGTGGACTACACAATCCAGAGTGCAATTCCTAATATCTGATGTGATGGCTTTTCATGGACTTGTGGTTATTTCTGTTCTGAGAAACATCAGATTTCCTTTATCTCACAGATGCCTCTGTAGGGTTTTTTTTTTGTTTAGTTTTGTTTTCTTTTTAGGCTAGCTGAGACAAGGAAGTTTTTCTTGGGACTGGGGGGTTTTTTTCTCCTTTTTTTTTTTTTTTTTTCCCCTCTGGTTCTCCCTTTTCTTTTTTTTTTTTTTTTTTTTCCTTTTGGATTTGCCTTTCATCTGAGCTTTGGTCTAGGACACCAGACCGGGTCATCTGATTGCTGACATTCACTGGGGAGGGGCCCTGCCGGGCCCACACCTGAGCCTACAAGGGAACTCTGAACCTACCCAGGTTTCTCCATCACGAGGGGTTTATAATTTAATATTGTTCATTTATTTTCTGTACCTACAGGCACTCTGTGTGTGTGTTTGTAAATAAACAGGGTTTTTTTCATTTTCCTCCAAAGTATTTCTTTTCTGGACCTGGTGGGGGAGGGGCTGTTAATAGTCTACCTTTCCCTGGAGGGCATTTTCCTCCTTATATTGTCTCAAACCAGGACAGGAGTCTAATGAGAATGGTCTTGGACAGGTCCCTAAGGAGGATGTCCACCATGGTGCTGTAATGCTGTCATGTTCAGCAGCAGGGGCGCTTTGGGATCGAAAAAGCTTGACTTCAGCCATTCAGCTGTGAAGCCCATGCCTGCAGAAGGCTCATTTGCATGCATATGGAGTTGTTTATGACAAGGCTTTGAATGCTTAAGGATATTAGATTGTTTAGGAGTTAGACAAGTCCTTAGTGACTCAACTGGTAGAACATAGGTTCCTGGAAGGCCCCCAAGTCCTTTTTTAAATCTCACCATTGCTTTGTAAGCCTCGAGCTGTAAAGCCATGCAGAGCCTGGGGGGCATTCTGGTAAGAGAATTCTTATGGCTAGATAAGGCTCATATACTCACCATAATAATGAATCCCCAAATTCATTAAATTCAACCTAATTATTTATGTTAGCATTGATACAGCCCATCAGTAATCCCTATGCTGGTCCGATCATTGCTGCAATGTCTTGCAGTATATATTTTTGCATTTCTTGGTATGTGACATGTTTCTCAGGGTAATAAAAATCATTGTTGCTTTCTGTGAAACCCTGCCACATTTTTATAAGTAATTTCCATTCTGCTATGGTCTATTACACATGATGTTTTGAAAGAGTGAGAAAGAGTTAAGCAAAATGAAGACCATTATCAATATTTCATTTGTCACAGCTGAAAAACTACATTTATAGGTCAGTCCTTTTCAATCCATTCATTGATTTCAGTACTCAAAGCCCTTCAGGGAGTGTCTAAAATCCACTGATGTTTCAGAGTGCTAAGTTTTGTGTTTGGATTTCTGATAAAACTGAAAGATGTGTCAAAACCATGTAACAAACTCTGGATCTGATTTACCACTGTACACTTTCAGTCTCCACTTGTGTTAACTCCAGTGATTTCATTGGAATGGAGCTGGTATTGATTTAATTCTTATGTCGATGTGACCCTCCAGAGACATACTTCCCTGCTTTTATTCCCACTGACTTCAGTTCAGAATATAATCAGGATCATAATTAGAAATGATGACCTGATTCAGTCAGGCATAAAAATACAAGCCAGTCTTGAAGTTTCTCAGTAATGCTACTGACTGCAGTGGCACTACTTTCTTACTCAAAGTGTGCTTACATCCCTTGCAGATGGTAACCTATGTATTCACTCCTGAATTCTATGAAAGTGGAAGTGTTTTGATGGGCTATAACAAGCTTTGGAACAAGTCCATAAATCGAAGAAACTTGGTAAGAGATTTAAGGAGACTTGGGAGCAGAACTGCAGTTGCTTCTCTATCCCCATCTATGCAATTTCATTTGGTTCAATTAACTTTTATGTTTGCAACTGGAATGCATGGAATTTGATCAAAGTCCCTTTCAGAGCATGTTCATGGTATTGTCTACAAACCTATTACTCTCAGAAAGCAAAGTAGGATAATGCATTTCTTTCTGCAGATTGTGCTGTCTATTCTAGGTGCTATTTAAATATCTGGTGCCTCAACAAGCATACCCAGCAGGTTTCAAATGCCTTTGTTTATATGGATTTTTTTCAGGCAAAAACTTGCCAAACTCCAGTTGTGGGCATCTGGGGAGAGAACTTGGTTTGGAATTAAATATCCTGGAAATGGACTGTATCCAAGAATGAATAAAACCTGTAGCTGAGGTGCAAACATCAAATTACAACCATTATCCAAAAATTCAATGTAAAACTCAGGAAATATTACTAATCACATTAAAAGGTGAATTTTTCTAGTTTCATTAAGAGATTTTAAAATCAGCCAAAATATCAAAAGTTAAGTAATCAAAGTATCCATGATCAATATTTATATTCAAGCGAAAGGTAAGAGGACTGAGACAATGAAATTTAGAAATGCATGTGTTGTAATTTGATTTGAACAGTCAACATTGGTAAAAAGCCTAACTGTTTACTACAAGATCATTTTCTGATTCAGCATTACCATGCAGATCTACATCTGTTCCTCTTCATTTGAATACAAAAATTACCTCTAATCTAATTAAAAATAGAATGAAAGCAGGAGCTTGATGTCCTTTGAAAGTCCTCAAACTCGTTAAAGCTAAAAGTAATTCAACAATTTTAAGGAATTAATTGGATTAGTTAATCAGGGGCTAGATTCTGGCTAGTGAGCTCCAGCTGGAAAGGTAACTGTGAGGAATAAGGTTTTTAATGCAATACCAACAGTGTTCTTACTACTTGTTGGCATGAAAGAGGTACCTGTGATATACGTGAGTTACCTTTGAAACAGCTAATACGACCCTTGAAATGGCTTTGAAATGGCTAATTTGTGTTGGGCTAGCTGCAGCAGCACTGCGCTCAGTGTGGGTTGATTCAGCTTTCTTATAGTGCAGGACTTCTTATATTCAGCTTTCTTATAGTGCAGGAGACACTTTTGCAGTTAGACTGGTAGCACTGCAGGCTAGCTCAGATCTACAGGTTCTCTCTCTAAGGAGTAAGGGGTGAGGTGACAGGAAGAGAATGCAAATTCAGGTAGGCTGGTTTGTGTCTTATCTGGTGTCACTTTCCTTCCCTTGCAGATCTTTAAACTATGACCTGAAAAGGACTTGCATCAGAATTTCCCCTTCCACATAATAAAAGCATTATTTCTCTTAAGTACATTAGATTGCCTCTGAAAAAAATTAATCTGGCATCCTAGCAATAACCTTTCTTTTTTTCTGTAGTAATCATTTGCTTGGAAAAGCCTCCTGTTCCTGACAGGCTATGGAAACAAACACTGGTGTATGCAGGGAACAGAGGGAGAATTTTTGAGTATTACATCTTATGATAAGTGACTAAGTAAAACAGGCAGAAACACAGTAGTCTTAAGTATTCATTTAACATTTTATATTCCTATTTAAGGTCTCCACTTTCTGTTACTAAGGGAGGACATTGATTTGTCTTTAATGTGGAGATGAGTGAACACATAAATGTCATATTTGTTCCTGGTCTTCTAGTAGATTTTGCTGAATTGCTTTGCAAATTTCAGGTGAGATTCTTTTCACCTAGCTTTAGCTGTTCAAAAAACCCCCCAAAGGTCAGCTAGCATAAGGTAGCTGTCTAGGCCTCGCTTTTAGTCAATGAAGAACAAGAGACTTCTCCAGTTTGTGGTGTGTTCTGTCCTGATGAAGCTATGTAAAACAAATGCATTGGAGGGGGCCTTTTTATAAGGCCGTGTAGAGACAGGATAAGAGGGAATGGGCTTCAAACCAAAAGAGCGGTAGGTTTAGAATAGAAGTTTCTGTGAGGGTGGTCAGACACTGGCACAGGTTGCCCAGAGAAGCTGTGGCTGTCCCACATCTGGCAGTATTCAGGGCCAGGCTGGATGGGGCCCCGAGCAACCAGTCTCATGGAAGGTGTCCCTGCCCAAGGCCGGGCGGTTGGAACTAGATGATCTTCAGGGTCCCTTCCAACCCAAACCATTCTATGAATCTATGAAATGGGTTCCAGTGAGCTTTGGTGAGCACTGAGAAATGCATCTCAACAGTGACTGTGGAGGAGAAAGCCCAGGGAGCAATTGGCTTACAGCAGATGCTTCATTCTTTGGCAGCTAGAGTCAGCTGAGGTAAAGCTCTACCATTAATATTAGATTATCCTTTTGGAAAATGGAAAGGTTTAATACTACAAGGGTAGCTTTCAATGAATCCAGGCCCAATTATTTAAAAATATGGCATAGGATTCATCTTCCCTGCCTCTAAAAATCTGCAGTTTAAATGATGTCTATTTGTGAGCTAGCACTACTAAAGGGCATGTCTTCTACACCTGCTCTATGAGAGACGACTCACCCAACTGCAAGTGCTTAACTCTTCCAGCTGACTAGGCTAGCCTGGAGCAGTGAACTCAGACTAGACACCTTGGGTTTAGACATTCAGCATTAGGTGGGATGAATCCCATTATTAGTGCTTACTGCTATTTAAAAACTGCAGATAAAATTAATGGAAAAGTTGCTGCTGATTTGCATGGGAAATATGACCTTCCAGCCCAATGGGCCTTAACCATGTGAGTAAAACCCATGTGACTATTTCACTGCTCACAGGATCTAAACCATGCTTACTGCTGTGTAAACGAAAATAACGGTCTCAGTTGATTTTAACGGGTATCATGTCAGGATCCCACTCTAGAGCCTTCCTCAGTATAATCCATTATGTACCAGGATAAGTTTCCTAGTTTGGCATTGGTACTTTCTGTGTCAGAGCACTTACGGGAAGATTGAGAAGTCTCCATTGCAGACACTGAGTGCAGTTGTAGACAGCAGGCAGCTTTGCAGTTTCTGTATGGCATCCTGTGGCAGGTGCTCTGAGTGCATCTGGGGGCTACACTGCTGTGGGCTTCTGTGGCTGAAATGTGAGGTCTGCTTCAGCCCATTGGATGTGGTTCTTCCTGCTGAGTGCTGCTGCCACTGTCCTATTTCTGCCTGCTCCTGTCCACTCTCTAGCAGTCCTTCTGGCTCCTGCTGCTATGCAGACACAGGCCCGGATATCAGAGGTGGCTTCGGGTGCTGAGGATTGTGATGCGTGTGTGAAGAAGAAATGGTGCAAACTATCTGTCCCAACAGCCTCGCCCTTGTCCCTGATACTCCCCCTTGGACTCCTGTTGCTTCTGCTTCTGCCTGAAATTGAACTGCCACCAGTGATTGCTCTGAGTGGCCAGAATAACATGCAAGAAGCTGGGGAGTGAAAAATACAGAAAGATGGAAGTACTGGAAGGCTAGGAATCTTGTTACCCACCCACAGCACATCCCCTGCTTACACATCCTGTATAAGTATCTATCTCTTGCTGTCCTCCTTATGCCACCGAGTGCAGAAGTGTGTTTGCACCAGTGGTCATACGGTTCTTGTCATCTCTTTCATGAGGAGTGGCAGAATACAATGCAGAAAGGAAATTGTTTTGCCATTTTGGGATTTCAGGGCATATGTCTCCCATCTTTCACCTCCTGATATCCTTCAGGGAGTGTAGGGAAATTAACCCCATTCACAATGTGCTTGTAATTAGAATTCTTATTCACACTTAATAGCCACTGGTATCCAGCGAAGGCTTGATTTCCAGGTCTGTTGCATAGTGCGCTGAAGAGGAAAAGAGCTGAAGGTACTAAGCTTGTCGGCAGAATGAGGAGAGCTGCTCTCTTGGCTCTGAGAGCAGGCTTGAGAAGTCCCAGCTACGCCTGACATGCCCCAGGGTGCTGTGTGGTCTTGAAAAGCTGGTCAGAGGAGTGAGAGTGGAGCTTTTAAGAGCATTTTATTAGACACTAGGGGCAGGCCAGGAATGGGCTTATAATCTGTTGTCATGGTTCAACTGACAGATGGCAACTGGTGAGCACGGGAGTCTTGAATGCTTCATGGGACTGAAGCCTGTGCTAGCTACTCTGACCTGATGGTAAGATGCTGAAAGTGCCGCTGTGCAAAGAAGCTGTGCTAGCTACAGTCTGAAGCAATTTGAAACCCAGTTTTAATTATATTGGTGCAAATTTTGTGAGCAAGCACACAGTCACCTTGGCGGTAAGGAGAGAGATGCTATTAGTGGTATGTAAGACTGACCCATGCTCCCTAGACCAGGCTAGCACATCCTGGAAAGAGTATCAGATGCAAGGTAATTACCATAATATAAAGGTTAAAAGTCTCCTTATATTATGATGGTACATGTTAATCTCTCCCTTGTTAACAGCAGCTAACTGATGAACAAGCTGTAATTCAAACTTCAAGACCAGGAAACCCCCACTAAATAGTGCTCTATAAGGTATAGGAACAGTGGATTAACAGGGTACAAGGAAGCCTGCCAGATTTGTGTTGTATCCTAAGCTCCACCATCCTGTTTGGCAGTCTTCTCTTTAGAGCGCAACAAGTGTCACGAGCTGGCTGCACGCTGACACATCAGATCTGTGACCTCGCTTTTCAGCCCTGTGCAGCTGAACTGACCCCTGCAGCCAGGGATCAGATGGAAAGCCATTAGGGCTGATTCCTCACCAGCACCATGTCCAGACTCATGTCACTGCTGCTTCGAGTCATCCTGGGAGCAATCATCCATGCATTGATTTTATGGCAGTGCTGACACTTGCTTTCATTCTTTTGGAGCCGGGGAGAATTGCTCTTAACCATGCCCCCTGCCGCCTCGGGATATAATCTCAGGAGCATAGTTTAGGGGCACAGCCAGCTTCAAGGAGCATTACTTTGCTTCAGTGCATTTTTATATGTTTTCTTTTCCCTGCAGGCCTTTTTTTGCTAAGGGGGATGTTTGAACCAGCGAATGCACTTCTTTTCTCTTCTTCTCCTTAGTAAAGCAACAGTCAAAAAGTCTAAGCCTGTGTGCTGTTGTCAAAAAATACAAACATTTGCCCCATTTGCTCCTGGGTAGTGTCCTGGGCTTATGTCTTAGCTTCCAGCTTGGTAATAATATCCTCCCTTAAAAAAGGACTTTGCAAACAAATCAGTTAATCAATACAACAGCAATTTGAAGCCTGCATTTGCCAAATCCACAATCCTGGGAATAAGTTTTAAAGGATAAAGCTTCAGTAAGACTATTTATGCAAAGGACTTTTTTTTAGAGCTGGGACCAAAATAAGAATTTTTTTTCATAGGTCAGAAATCCTCTGAAGTACTTGGGTTTTTTTGTTTTTCTTTTTTTATCTGTAATGTCATTAGCTAAATTAATTGTTGCTCTCTTTTGAAATTAAGGAGAACAGATTGTTCTACTGGTACTGAAGGCCACAAAAAAAAAATTACAAACAGTGTATTTGTACCTGAGTTTTTATTATATTTCTCTTGAATGGAATCTGAGAAAAAAAAAGAGAGGAAAATTGTTCACAGAAAAAAAAAAAAAGCCCAGTATATTAAAGAAAGAAATACATTTGTGTGATGATTTCTTGTGGGTGCATACAACATTGCATTGTTCTGATAATGGAAACAATTAGTTTTAGAAACAGTATAAAGCTTGCTAATTTCCAAATAATAGGAAATGGTCTGCTTGACAGGCTTTTCTTTTTGGTATTTATACTGCATATTTAGTAGCAAAATAGCAGGAGCAGAGGCAAAGCCGGGCAAGCAGGGCAGGCTCTCCAACAGCTGCATCGGACCCCTGCTGTGTTTCTGCCAAAGCCAGTGCCATGGAATAGCAACAAGAAGACAGGCTTTTGGGGGTCCCCTTATGTGATTAGCCCTCTCCCTTTGGTCTGAAAAGGGAGAAGAATGTCAGGGGTTTTTAGAGGAAAATGAAGGCCACACCTACATTGGCAGATGGGTCATTTTCCATAGTTTTCTATTCCATGAGCAAATATCTCTGAAAAACAAGCAAGATTTAGAAAGGTAGCCTGGCTAAGGATCTTGAAGAGCTACATTTTTACTAAACCATTTTCCATTTTCCTCTTACATTTCCTGCATCTGAAACAAGGGGAAGGAACTTGTGCTTACTTTCTGCTGTTGTATAAAGCAAATGGGGTCGGAGGTCTGTGGATTGATAGAATAGGGGATGGCTTCCTGCCTTCTGTTGGTGGGAAGTAAAGGTGCCTTCTCCCTTCATGGGTCTTTCTGAAACAATTCATGAAGTTTGGTGTTAACAAGAAGAAGGAGTGAAGTGAGTGGACAGAAGCACTTTTCTGGAGTAGAGTGCATACTTTCTATTTACTGACCAATGATCTTAGGAGCATACTGGTCATATTTCTCTGGCAATATTTGTGATGAAGGGCAAGAGTGGACTATTTAGGCAGCTAGAGCTGATTTTTGGGAAGAGTGATTAGCCTGTCTGCTATTTAGCTGAAGAATGACCTAGAATTGGGATGGGAAAGCATGAACAAAACCATCCATGCATGCCCTCTTTACAAGGTATGAAGGTTGAAGAAGGACTGTTATATCTACTGTCTTTGGCAGCTCATTTCTTCCCCTGCCTGCATGTGAAAGTGGTGACGAGGCAAAGAAAGATTGGTTCCCCTTTGATACGTAGTAAGAATACGTGGTGGCACTGTAAGTCACTGAAAAGCTTCAAATATTTTGATAGAGGATGAACCATCCTGTGCTGCTCTGTGGAGATAAGATCAAGTGCTCAGCCTTTTCAGTTTCCTACTGAATCCCTTACAGTGACATGTCTTTCTAAAATCTTTTAGAAAGGTTAATAGCCCCTTAAGAATCCTATAAAATTCTAGACTCATAGGAGTAGAAGATCTTCAAATTTACTGTCTTTTGGGATTTTATATCCACTAAATCCTGGAAAGCTTTACATGTGGCCAAAACTGCAAATATTTAGCAAGTAAAGGGTGGGTCTCACGAACCCAAAGAATGTCAATAGCAGGATCGTGCAACACTTCCCTCAGAGGGCTTCTTGAGTACCATCTGCTCAAGAAGGGCTAGAAAGCTACCTGGTCAAGGAAGGCTTAAAAGGATTGAAGAACAATAAAAAAAAAGAGATAAAGGAGTGTTATGAAATGCCCATGAGAAAAGGAAGAGAAAAGAAGACTTGTACACGTGTGGGCTTTTAAGGCTCTGTGGAGGAAAGGCCAGTCATATTACACACTGTTCACCAGGCACGATGTACTGCCTTGTACATGCAAACACACATAATGTATCTTGTTATCATTTCTGATATGATTATTTTGGTTATTCAGTGTATCATGGATGAGAACAAGCAATTAAAATAAAATTTAAATGTAGATTTTATTTGCACAGATACTGAAAAATATCTCTGTTTAGCTAAGCCTTTTGCTATTGCTCTTTGCACCCTGGGGAGTCTTCAGATGTCTGATCATTTCCCTTGGCTCCCCAGCGCTGGGGAAATCATATCTTTTTGTTGGTTCCCTTGGCTTCCCAGGCAATGCAAAGAGCTGGCTCAATGTGGGACATAAATGACAATTCATTGCCAGGAGGGAAGTAATTTTCAGGCTTCCTCCCCTTCTTTTCTTGCCATGAATATAATAATACACTTTGGAAACATTACTGCAGTAATCTGAAAACAGCAATGCTGTCAGAATTCAGAAAATGCCTGATAGAACTGATCATTCACATAGCTTAGCTATGATGTTTAGAATCACTGTACATCATACTTCATTCTTCACTAACATCCTGATGGATTTTTCCCCAGTGAGAGGTTGTCTTTGCACTAAACCACAGTAAGAGCACTATAGGTTGGATGTTGTTATTTTTCTTCCCCTTGCTTCCTGTCTACCCCTTCCTTTTTCTTTTTTCTTTTTTTTTTCCTTTTTTTCTCTTTTCCAAAAAGCTACTTCATGTCGCAAAGATCATCAGATGAAATGAATGCAGCCCAGCTGGGATTTGCTGGAAATGTGTTCAGCTTGGCAACACCTCTCACAGAGTAGCTGGGTCCCTAAAAGCTTTGTTTAAAACGATGAAATGAAAACAAAGGAGACATAATTAGCTGCTGTGTAATAATAGAAAAGGCTTGTATCCAGTTACTGTAAAAGTCATTTAATGAAGGGTAATCTGGACATAAGCCCGCACACTATAGCTGTAAAATATTTAAGCTTTTTAATGAGAGGGAAAACGAAGAGAAGGGTTTGCTAACGTGATTAGGAAAAATGCCTTTCATAACCATTTTTACAGGGGCTTGCAATTCCTAAACTGAGGTCTGAAGCTTTCTTCAAGCCAAAGCAGCAATAAAACTTTTATGCCGCACCAACACTTAAAAGCTACATACATCACATTGGTTTTATATGTCTGAGTGGGAACATCAGCGTACTGCTTTTTATGTCTGCAAAGGGCTACACTGGCTATTGAGTAGCAGCTCCAGTTTCTTCCACTTACTTCAGATTGTAGAGTGCTTGTGGATGAGCAGTCATTAATCTTAAACTGCAGTAAAAGTTGCTTTCAGTGATGTTCTTTCTCATCTGCCCCTCCTTGTTCTGTTTGTCCTGTCTATGTTCTCTATCCTCCCCTTCTTTCTCCTTCCTGAAAAGCTCCTTTTTCTCATACTCTCTTCACTATTGAAACCAAAACAGATGCTGCTTGGTCTGAGGTGGACCAGCTGCTCTGATGTGATGAATACATAGCATTACTTTTGGTCCATTGACAGGTTACTAGGCAAAATGCAGGAATCAGCTGGGGATTTTCTGTGGTGGAACAATCATAAATGATGTAATAAATCATTATTGTACCCTTGTGTAATATTTAGAGGTGGGATTTAGTATTATTGTGTTATTTACCTAACCTTAGTGCAAATGGGTCTTTTTTTTTGCTACCGATACCAGGGAGGAAGGGATAATCCTGTCCCCATGCAGGGGACACCTTCTCTCTTATCAGTGGAGAAAGGTGGACACCTGAGAAAGGTTGTCACATCTGTAAACCCCCTGGATTACAGGTTTTCCTCTCTTTGTTCAGGAAAATGAATGGAGTCTCACAGGCTACACCAGATTTTCCAGTCTTTTCTAAGATACAGGAATGTCTGAGAAGGGCCACATGATATTGAGACAGTGTGTATGGTTATCCATGGTTATCTGAGATCTAGGAGGGGAAATAATGGAAACAGCATGGTTTCCACCCTAAACCTCTCTATGGAAAGGCTGATGGTTGTCAGTAGCGGGATGGCCACTAGTAGAGCCTTCCCTGTGGTCCTCTGGGCAGTGACTGGCAGGGGGGAAGGAGGGCTTGGTGATGAGGAGTAGCTGCTGGGCAGTGGTGGGGAGTTTTGCCACTGAAAGTTTTGAGGATGAAGAGCAGAAAGTCCTGCGAGTTCACGTGCCCTTGTTGTGCCAAAATATCGCCTGGCTTATGTGCACTGCCATAGTTCAGCTGCCTTCAGCTGTGCTCTTCCCCTTGTTTCCTAGCTGCCTATTTTCAAGGGCTCCATGAATTGCACTCATTGTCAGTACAGCCAATTAGAGTAATTGTTGCCATTATTTCAGTGATATCTCACAGAAATAACATGCTCATAGACACAGCTTTTTCACTCCTTCAAAGTCATTAGTGTGCCATCAGAATTTTAGCTCAAAGGTTTTGCTTAAACATATAAATAATAATTGTAGGTCTGCCCCTTATATTCTTGCAAATTCTTCATTTAAGCTTCCATGTAGAAATGGAGATAATAAATATTCATGCATTTCTTCCTACCTTGATATGCTAATTCTGGTGTGAATGGTAATCTAGAAGCAGCTGAAAAAGATGGCTTGATTCTGGTATTATTTATGAATCCTGCACTGAAGTATTGGACTGGGGGTGTGTGATGATGCCAGTTAAGAGTGATTTAACAAGAATTGTTCTCTGGAGATATCGTCTTTGCTTTATCTGTTGCATAAAATCATTTAAGATTATTGAATTCCCTATTTATTGCCTTATTACCTCAGTGAGTTGTCTCAAATTAAGTGAAATTGATTCCTTATTCCTCATCTCTTCCACAGCCTTCTAAATAAGGTGCTGAACTCAAGTGCTTCGCGTTGTGCACCTAATAGTCAATGAGCTAGTTGAAGAAAGCCTAAATATTTGTAAGAGTGATGGATCTTTTATAGCTATCAGCTTTACAGTATAAACTGAAGAATTTGTTTCTGAGCAAGATGAATGGCTGTTCAATTTGACTCATCTAGGGTTTGAAGCAGTCACAAAAATATTTTTATAATATTGGAGAATTAAGGATATGTCTCGAATCTCAAACGCTAAGAACCCCAGACTTTGTTTTAAAAGCTTCATATTTGAAAAATTCGGGACAGAAACCTGTTTTTTTTCACTCATGTTGAGCAGAGATCCAAGCAGTTGCACCATACCTGATACTGGTGACTCTTAGGATGGAAATACGTAATCATGACTAAGTCTCAGCCAATTATTGGTAGTACAGATCTCAGGACTCTGCTGTTGCCTTCAGTGGCAGTAGAGACTTACTTTCATCAGTGCCAGAACCTAACTGAGTTACAAAAGCAGCAGTGGCTCAAACCAAACCAGTCACTCCAAGCTAACCTCAATGATAAATACTTGAAGGAAAGACAAAAGACATCTTCAGCTACTTGTAAATTGATAACTCTCAGTGTGTAAGTTTTGTCATACACCATATCACGTTTGCTAGAAGAGGTGTCATACAAATGGACAGAATTAATTGGTTTTTAAAAATTTTTAAAATTTCAATGTAATTGTAAATAACAGGAAGGATCAGAAAACCACATAACCCTACTATAGTCAATTTTGCATGTCACAAGGTGGTCTCCATTTTTAATAAGTATGAAATGATGTGTGTCATATCAGCAAATCTTGACTGCTGAAAGATCAAATGACCTTTGAAGGGGTTAAAAAGACCAGATGCTCAGAACTGAGTTATTTGTAGATTCAAAGTGCGTACAGCTAAAAGCTGAAAGACTGAGCTTGTGTTTTCTCATTTGATGTTGCAGGTCACTGAGGTTACATGCTCCTAACTACATGAAGGCCCTGTGAATATGAAGACTTCTTCCTTTTCCTCCAGCAGCTTGGTAGCAGAATAAGCCATTATGGTTATAAATTACAATTTCCTTTTTAAATGTCTGGAAAGACAAGAAGGGCAAAACTTAAAACACTGATTTAAATATGCCCAGTTTCAAGCTCTTTAACATGGGAACTGTGAGGATTCTATTTAACTGGTGGTAGATGACACTCCATTAAATAATATCAGTTTGGCTCATGAGCTGCAGCATCACCAGATGTACCCATAAACTGCAAACATCCTCTTTATTCTGTTTTCCCATCACTACAGGGTAGATTAAGGAAAAATATTTGTCAAAAATTGTCAAGTCCTTAAAAATGAGAAAAGTTAGTAAAAAATTGTTTAAAACATATAGAATAATTAAATATGACTTCTCTGTGCTCTCTGTAATAGACATTGTAAAAATATCATTACAATTTTCAAACAATTTTTTCTGTTTGTACGATCAGTTGTTTATCAGATTGATTTTATTGTGGGGGGTATGGTCTGCCTAATTTGACACAAAATATTTGTTCTGGGCCTGGATTAGCTGGACCCATATAATGAGATTTATGGAAACTGCAGGATACAAAACAGTTTTTTGTGTTTGCTCTACAGCAGTCCTAAGAAAAGTGATATTCACTGCATCAGATTTATTCAGTCTCATTACTGCTATTTCACTCTGCTGCAAGGAGGGCCTGAGTGGGGAGTACTCTGAGGATGTGAGAGTTTAATATTTCTCATTAAAGATGTGCAAGACAATAGAAAGAGGAGTGGGACCTCTGCCAGAGGTGTCAGTGGGAGAAAGTGGGTCACTGATGCCTTCTATCAAAATGACAACTCCCGGTAGGAGTTCCTCATCAGAGACTGCTTGGGAGAAATGGAAAGGTAGTCAATTTTATTGGTGACAGGGGTGATCAGGAACTGGCATTGTATCCATTGCACCCCTGCTACTGTACTGCTGTGTGACCTGCTGGTGGGAAATGCACTGTACAAAGACAGGCCCTGCTGGCATGGGAGGAGTCCTGCAGAAGTTGAGAGTAGTCGGGAAAGCACTGACAGCTTGTGCTTTTCAGATTTGGTAACTGGCTGATGCATGGTTTTTTTAGCTGTGCTGTGAGGGTAGCAGGCCTTTACATGCTGTTTTGTGGTGGTGTGATAAGTGTGTGCTGCTCATATACTGGTTTTGTCTGCTACTGCTTAAGGTTTGCATGTTTTTATTACTTGCCTTGTTTTGGGAAGCAGATTATAAGAATTTCTTTTGTTTCATCAAAACATGCTCATCTTAAAGATGCAGTGTTTGCTCCGTGTAGCCTGCAGATGCAGGTGAAAATCATGTATGTTCCTGGCTGACTACCAGCTGGGGAACCTGCTCATGGACTAAGGCTTAAGGGAATATCACAGCAGGACTAAGAGGGGACCTCTGCAGATGAGGTAGCAAGGAGCTAACTTACATAGCCAGCTTCAATGCACCTTTGAGTGCATCTTTTGGAGCTTGCTGCTTTAGGGCTAGTCCCTGCTGTAGGCTATTCCGTGCATTGGTCTTTCCTAAATATTACTGTCTAAAACTTAGGTGTCCAGCCTAAACTAATTAGATAGCTTGCCTTTAGACTCCACTGCCAGTGGGGGGAGAGAGAGAGTTGATCCATCTACCGTGTTTTATATAGACACACTTGACTCTCTCTGAACCAGCTCATGCTTCCACCCTTTATGAAAGGATTTGGTGGCCACATCATTTATAGTTAACATACCCTGAGCCTCAGCTTTGCCCTATGTAATGACTGATAAGATGTGCTGTCCAGCACTGAAACACTCCGCATGAAATCGAGTGTCACTGCAGAAGGTAGACTTAAGAGGTGGTTTGCTGCCTTTGTCATGTCAGGGAGTGGTAGCACTGGTGGACTTGAATCTGTAAACATTTCTTACTATATGTAATCCAGGTGTGCACATTTAAAGTGCTTTTCAGATTCTGGCCTCATTACTGTCTTCACAAGAAATTTTTACACTGCAACTCTTTTCTCCCTAGACACAAAAGGAATGAGTTCTCTATAACACAAGATGACACATTTTGCTTGAGGGATAGAAATGAGTGTTTTACTGATAAAAAGACCCTGTTAAACAACATCCATCTTCCTCTTTGCAAAATGGGCAGTTATTGTTATTTCTGAGAATTCCCCTTCTATAATGCATTTTCTTTTGCATTTAAACTTGTTTAGTACTTCTTCATTGGTGCTGTTAGATACTTAGGAAGACCAATCCATTGTACTAACTGGCTGGGATGCCAGACACAGAAGCTGGCACAGAATGAAACTCAAATGGTCACTATCTGCTTGCTACACTGCCTGCCAGGAGAGGAATTCACCAGGAATACATGAGTTGTTTCACACAACTTTAAAAAGAAGCACATCTTTTCTCGGTGCTCATATCTGTTGCCCTCTATGCAAGTGAACAGTAGCTTTTCATTTTGTCAAGGGTGTGACTGCTCCCTTTGAAAAAGTTTGTTGACATTTTTAAAGTCTCTGCTAAAATACTTTATTCTTGGTCATGAGGGGTCATGAAATTTTGTACAAAGCCATGGGATTTTTGGGTGCTGAATATTCCTGAATTTCAGCATCTACTAATGTTGGGATTTTTGCATGCTTCTATCCAAAAGAAATACATCTTTGTAAAGAAAACCAAACTTGCTGTAGGCACCAATAAAATGATTTATTTTGCCTCTGAAAGTCAGATGTCCAGTTGAAGCTAGTTGTCTTTCTTCCTCTTTAATTAACGGAAGGAGAGTCATAGCATAAATCTTTCTGAGACACCTTAGTGTCATGTATGTCACTCTTTGGAATTACCTTGCTGTCTACTTATTTTGGAGATGAATTCCACCCCTGTTTCCCATTGTTTATCCCTTTATGTCAGTGAGAATGTTGACATAGAAATTAAACATCTAAATACCTTTATGGATATGGGTCAAAGCTGGAAAATTTTGTTTTGTGATGTTTATATCTGCTTCTAAGTTCACAAGTATCATCTTACCTTTTATTTTCACAGGGCAGAGGAGAAAAATCTCTGTTTAAATCCTTTCCTTTGAAAAATACTATAATCAGCTGAACACCAGTAATTGTGTTCTAAATCTTTATAGCCTTAGTTCTAGGCATTAAAGTATATTTAGAATAGCATATTTAGCTGTATTTCTTCTCTTGCCTTTAGAATGCCAGGCATACCAATAGAACTATATGAATAATAAATTATAACACTGTTTATCATCTAAATTGTTATCGTTTAGAATTTTTCTCTCAAGTGTTTCTTCTAGAAATCTATTCAACCTTCCCTGATGACACATTTGGATGAACATTTTTCAACTGTGAATGCCTAAAGTTAATCATCTAGGTCTATATTTAGGCACAAAAATGAATGACCTGATTTTCAGAGTTGCTGATTAGTTATTTTGACGCATTAATATGAATTTAATAGCTTGCTGTAGGTGCCAAAGTCTTAAGAATATTGGTTTTTTTCCCATGCACAACTTGTCTATCAAACTGCAGAACACATGCAGAATTAAATTACTAATGAATGATGACAATATGCCATACATATAAAAACAATGTTACATTGATTCATTTATTTGTTTACATGGTTGGGCAGGCTAATTTTATGCAGAAAGTTCATGATGAAAGCTGATTTTTAGTGATTTGAAGAGAAAGGCATACATTTCTCCCATTTCATATCGAGACAATGGTGAATTCTCTGTGAAGAAAGCACATCCTCTGGTTGTTCTTTGTTGTATGCCAAAGAGAAATATAATCTGAAGACATTTTGCTCATTCTATAGAAAAGCAAACTTAGTTTTTCCTGATGACTTTCATTATGCTAAAAATTGTGGAAAACTGGATACTGCACAATAAATTGATGCATATTGTAAAACAAAAGCCTTTTAGAAACCATTAAGAGCCATATGCTCATTTTAGAGAGATATGGAGTGCCACTTTGAGATATGGCTTCCTTGCTGTTTAAAGGCCTGAATCATCAAAGCACTTGGCTACTTAAATTAAGGGGTCACAAGGATTTGCTTAAAGACATTACTGAATAGGGGCCTAATAGTCTGATTTGCTGTACGTTGTCTGGCTGAGTTTGAGAAGGTCCTGAAACTACTGTGACGATGCCCAGGACTCCATAGACAGTAAGCACTTTTGAACTGTGGTGTGAATGGCAGGATCTAGACTTCAAAGGTAAGGGTAATAAATACCCTTTGTGTAGTGTGTTGTCGTTCCTCATTGTATTATTCATAATATACACAAGGGCATTTTGCAAAGAAAGTGAAATGAGGACCAGATGCTAGATTTCCTCATCTTTATGAGCTGGTCTTTGGGCCCGGATCAAACCAGTGGGGAGATTCTTACAAGCCACAGGGGCAGTGGGTGCAGGATACCACCTACTGCACTTGGTTTGCTTGCAAAAGCCTGAAGGAGATCGGTGTGAATAAAAGTAAGCTTAGTGAGAACTGCACAGCTCTACCTGACATGATATTGACGGCAGGTGGCAAATTTGGATGGAAGTGTCTGACAATTGCTGAATAAAGCACACAGTCCCTTCAGCATCAGCAGCTGTGTGATCACTGGGGACTTGTTTGGTTACACGTGTTTTTTTCACATCTGTCAATTTAACTAAATTGATGGTCTAAATGAATAGTGTCATGCACAGGAACATTACAGGGATTTATGACAGCTGAAATGTATAGCACCTAGAGGATCTGGGGTCCGTGAAGCAGTGAATGGATTTCAAAAGAGCATGATTTTCATCTGTGGTAGACATAAGCTTGATCCATTATTCAACATGTTATGCAAAAGAGAATTGCACATTGGGTTCACAGGGCAGTCTTCTGGCATTTCAAAAAGAAGAAAAAGGAATTTAAGAGTAAGATTTATATGTTTGTATTGCCTCTGTTTATGATGCTAGCAAAAGAAGTCCAATTTCCTCCTAATTAGATTATAACAGGTGCAAGCAAATCCAACAGAAGGGAAGCTGCTTGTATAATATCTATACAGTGTTTGGTGTGAGTGTAGCAGGAAAAAAGGAAGCATCTCTCAGCCGTGGTTTTCCCGTCTTATGGTCTGACATCTGTCCCATGCTCTGCCATCAGATAGCAGCGTTACTGGGCTTGGAGGTGACCTCACACTGGCTCAGGTCAGGCAGCAGAGTTCAGCTGAACCAACTGGGGAAGCGAGTCCCCTTCTGAGACTCATTCCACACTATGCTTTGTTCTTCTGAGAGCTGTGTTGCCTCAGGTGCTCCCATTCCATCTTGCACACCCTGTTTCTTGAAGGTTTGGGTCCATTGCTTTCATCCATGTGGGAGATGATGCAGTCCTAGCCAGTTCTTCACTGCTGATTCTGTCTCACATTCTCCCTTACCCCTCCAAACCAAAGAGGCAGCAAGAAAAGGGTAACACATCCTGCATGCAGACATTGCCTCCTCCAGCCATTTAAGATGAGATGCTGAGATGTGAGCAGAGAAGGCTTGGGGAGTGTCACACAGTGGTACTACCAGCACCGTGACCAGTGCTGTGGGGGACAGCTGGTGGCAGAAGAATCTGAAAGTGTCATGCCAAGAACAGCCACAACTTGCCTCTCAGAGATTTCAGATTGTCTTGGTATGTAAAGATGGCAAGAGTTTGTCTCCTTTCTCCTCAAGAGTTGCACTGAGGAAGCTCTGTTGACATGGCTCTGATGATGAGAACAGAGTCCAGATGGGCATAAACTGGACAAGCGGTCTAAGAAGATGGATGAATGTTTCATTCCTGTTTTTTAAGCAATCCAGGGAGCAATGCTACTTCAATTAAAATGAAAACTAATAAGTTGAGAAACTTTAATTGCATTTTAAAGGAGGGGCAGACTTTCTACTTTCATTTTGAGTTTATAACTTAATATATAAGAAAGGTGAAGATCTACATTTTAATTAAACAACTGAAGAGATCAAAACTGAAGTCCTAGTTAACTAGGATGTTAATGCTTTTGTTTAAAAACTGCTAACGAAAAATATAGGGGATTAATTTATGATTATTGTAAAGGAATGCACAGAATCATTCATGATGGTGGATTTAACACATTTTCCTGTGGGGAAGTTGAACTATTCTGATATAATATTGTGTATTTGTGAGAAAACAAGGTAAAGTCTATTTCTGTGTAAATATATTTTACCATTGCTTCAGACTCCTGGTGAGATCATAGTGATAAAGCTGCGCAAATACTGTCACAAACTGGCATAAATCAGCCTGGCAGGAAATTTCAAACCCAATGGCAAACTTCCATAGGGTGTTGGAAATTAGTTGCTGTACTGCTAAAAAGGTCATTGGGAGTCTTATGGGGAGAGTACTGAGTTTTTAATACATAGACATGCAGATGGGTCCTTGTCAAGTTTATGGTGTGACACTCATTTACCTTCAGCGAGAAACTGAAATCCAGACTGTAAAGAAAAAACAGGTTCCAGAGGCAGGATCTGTGAAAACCCCCCCCCCCAACATCTTTTTCACAGATACTGCTCTTGACTATTCAGAGAGGTATGTGAAGAAGTGCATTTACAGAAATTAATGGCTAAATAAGTGAACATTATAATTCCATTGTTTCTTTTTATTTACAACTTGGATTTTCTTCCTGCTTCACTTTCCTTTTGGCCATAATTTCATCTGGTGCTACATTCTTACCTGTTTTTGATATGTTTTGAGAAATTGCGCCAGACTTCTCTACATAGGGATCTATTAACAGCGATGCATTCTCTAGGTAGATGCACTAATTCCCCTGATAGAGTGTCTTTATTTGAGTTAGCTTAATGCCAGTAAGTGGATTTAAACTATTTCAGACTAAGCCTATTTTGAAATGAGAGGCTATTAAAAATCTGAGGAAAAATTTATTTTTCTTTAAAGTTGTCACTATCTCAGTCTAAATACGTTTTGTGGTGTAAACAAGCCCTGGAGAGCATACCATGTGTTCTGAATTACATTTGCAAGCTTTTGTGAGTACTCCAACTCATGTTCATGTGCAATTCAACCTACAGCAATTCAAGATGTTATCACTTCCCCACCTTCTCTGGTATTTATCACAGTTGGTCTGTCAGAAGTTCCTGCCAGGGTGGCAGATAGCAGACTGGAACATCAGCTCATTCAAGTGCCAGTGAGGTGTCTTAGCACAAACTTGATTTCACTCGAGTTACACTGGACTATGAACTGGAATGTGATTGAGGCCACAGTTCTGTTTCTTTGACTCTTGGGGCTGCTAAACTGTTGCAGGGCAGCAGAGGGACGCAACATAGCACTCACTGCTGGAGTGAGATTTGCAAGGGGCAGTGCTTTGACAGAAGATGCCTGAGAGGTGGTCTGGTTCAGTACCTCACCCGGGGGTCTGGGCATTATAGACTCATGGTCTTTCCCCCATCCTTGTATAAGTGATCTTGCACTGTGTCTTTGATATTTTTCTATAAAGGAAGAAGGTTTTTCTTGAGGTCAACAAGTGAGCTTCTTCAGCACCCTGCACTAGGTACGTTTGAATCTCAGATTCCTCTGAATGCCAGTGAGGCTGTTCAGACTTCTGCCAAAAAAATAACTTTCAGAAGAACTGTCTGTTCTCCTTTAACCTTGTTCTCAAAGCAACAGCAACAAAAAATTGTTCAGGTCCCCCTGAGTCTTTAAAAATCATTAAGGCAGCCACTGAGCTCAGATGCTTGAAATTTGGCAGTATTACAAAGGACTGAAAATGAGACATTTGGCCTAGTAAGTGTTTTAACAGAGGGGTCATTACCTGTGCTCTCTCTATGACTGGATTAAGCCCACTGCAGCTGAGGATGGATTGGACTAATAAACTCTGGAGCCTATAGAAAGTCTGCAGTAGCCAACAGTGGAGAAGGCAATTGGTGTGCGTGTTATAGTGAGCATTATTGGAGGAACGCCTGCCTTGCTCAAGGGTCCCCAGGGCTGCTTGGGCAACTCTGTTTCCTTCAGTTGTCTCAAAAGTTGAGAGTGAGTATGTTAATTTGTTCTGAGAAGCAGTCTGGGTTGCATAATAGCAACTGCAGGTAATGCAGCGCCTGCCCTATCCTGAGGTTTGCAGAAGTCTGTCTTGCCACTATATTTACAGTTCAGGTCAATCAGCTGCAGATAACATCTCTCAGCATGACTCTCCTTTGTGCTGCCCAATAAGCATATTCTTGTGTGGTCTATCTATTTATTTCTAGGAGACCAGGGCTGCTTTGGCATTGCTTGCAGTTGCCATTATGCAAATTATGTATCTGGTCAGAATGAATCATTGTGTCCATTGCAAAGCCAAAAGCACACATGTCCAGGTCTGCAGGTATGGCAAAATAGGATGTTTGAATAGCTTATAAAACCAAATGATGACTTTTTTTTCCAGGGTCAAGTGTTATCTGGGTGTGTTTCCTTTTCCCTGGGTGATGAATTCAGCTGAGGTGCAGGGAGTAGTCCTGTGAATAGCTGCGGGTTTAGTGTATTTGATCACAGTCAAGCCCCTGTACAGCCTGTCTAACATGAGTGGATCACGTTTGTGCCCCACAGTGTTGGGCGGTTTGAAGATACAATGGCCACACCTTGATCCTGGATGTAATAATGCCTTGGTGGTGCAATGCTCCAAGGAGGCTGAGTGAGTAGGTGTAGGATCAATTTAACTTTTGTGTGCATGCCACAGGAAAGGGATGAGAATATTCTCCTTGCCTGGGATCAATGAGGCCTTTGAAATACATGCTACAGGCCTCTTTAGGGATATCTAATATTAATGTGAAAATATTCACAATGCTAAGGGCTAAATAAAGCTGCGGCTGTATCCAGCTGATAGTCTATAGGTTTCCTCATCTCTTATTCCAGCTCAGATATTCAGATATTTTCCATGTCCTCTGCATTGTGATATCTGGCTGAAGATGAAAACCTGAAGGAGGACCCTTCTTTGCAAACATGCCAAGCCCAGAAGATTTTGTCAGTTGAAGAGAAAGTGGTTGTTAATGTTTTTGGTGATTGAACACCTTACATTGCTTGGCCCATATAGAGTGAAGAGATTCTCTTTATATCTCTAAGAAGGACATTATTCATAGAATGATCATAAAAATATATTTCTCTCACCACCTCCTTAGGCTGGTCAAGACAACCCTGATCTGAGATTCAAAATGGGTAGAAAAAGTAAGAAGGAGAGGACCACATAATTCAGATGTGGGATTATTGTGGGGAAGAAGATTTTTTTTCTTTCTTGTCCCTTAACTCTTCACATCACAGTGTGTGCACTTTTAATCAAGGGATTACTAAACCCTTGCCACCTCCTGGCAGGGCTAGCCACATTCCTTGTTCACAGAGCAGCCAGGGCCACTGGTGCTTAAGGCTGGTTCTGCTCTGCAATTTCACAGAGGCAGCAGTTTGTCTGCAATGTGCAAAGCCATAAAAAGCAGCTGGGAACCTTCTCCCTCTGGCCGAGTGGCTGCATTTATATTCACCAACCACAGGCATGTGCAGACATTAGAGAAATGGCTTTTGCTTTTTTAATAAAGATCTTATTGTTGTTGGGACTCGTGATATGGTGGTATGTGAAGCAGATGTTTCAAGGACATTTCTGTATTAAGTCTTCATTATATAGGTGCCTGTAAGTGTTTGGATTCATATTAACGACTCAGGCCACATTCAGGTCATGTTCCTCTCTTCCTTGGGACTGGGACATATGCATGAAGGACAAGTTTTTCTGATGGAGTAGATATTCTCATCATGGGATACGATTTTAGGAGAAGGGGTAGAACTAAATGCAAGACTCTTGGAGTTTGAACTGCAGTGTACGTAAGTGCTAAACAAATAGCTGCTCAGATGAGAAGACAACCCTCATTAGTTTGAGGTCTTTCGTAATTGTGTGTCAGCTTTTACTTTTGGAAATTATTTATCTGCAATATAATACCAAAGTAAGTAATTTCTTTTGATGTCATTCTGGATTGGTTTCCAAGAGGCCTTTTGAAGGACCAGTTATCTGTTGTCAGCGATAACATGTTCCCTGCCTTGTCATTGCCCCAAGTTATCCTTAATCTTCTTTAAAAAAACCTTGCATGCAGGTTTCTCCTGCCTTTATACATGTGAAATCTATCGTAATCCCAAGGCAACAGTGTACCTCTCTCCTAGCCAGACTGTCCTCTAACACTCCTTCTCCTGGACATTTTCTCCTACCTTCCTTTGCCATGCTGTATGAATATACCCTACTCTCTGGTTTTGCTCTTGATCCTTTTAATGAAGTAGTTATTTCTTCCTAAGTGTCCTTGCAACGGGAATTCATTCTCACTCACTGTCCCAGCATATTTTGCTACTGCTGTCAGTGTTTCATTTTTACACCCTTATCCTCTTCTTCTAGATTTTTTCTTTTCATGGATTTTGGTGTTCTCTAACAGAATGTGCCAGTTTTTATTCACGCTCTCACCTTTTTGCCATCCACTCTCTCTTCTGCTTGTCTTCCTCTTCTTACAGGCCAGGACTATACTTGCTTGATATCTTTTGGCTTTGAACTCACAGGCAGATTATGGTTAGACTCAATTTATCCAAGAGTCTCTAGGTTGCTTTTTTACAGGGTAACAAGCTCTTCTGCCAAGCCACAGAGACTGTGGCTAATAATTTTTTATTTTTCTGTCTAGTGGTACATCAGCTGCTGTTGTCTTTGTCTTATGTCTTTCTTAGTGAAGGTCTTTCTATTTTGACATTATGGATAATTTTTTTTCTTTCATTTTTGGTGGCTCAATGAGCCCAGTTTGTGTCAGTGGTATTTTTAAAGGTGTAAAGGAAATTTCACCCTCTCTGCAAATTCTACTCAGTTTCTCATTCTACTCCAGGAAGATGTCCCTTTCCTATGGTCTCATAAAATTGAGGCTTACCCTTACTAACATAATTTTTAAACTAGGTGTTAGTATTTCCCATACACTTTCTTATTTTGAACATGGCCCAGAGGGATGTTTTTTAAAACAGTAACCTGACATTCTACTGATAAAGGGATTAAATGAAAGTATTTGCATAATGTCTTCCAAATAGATGAGCTTTATGATAGATGACACCAAAATATATTGCATAAGAATGTGAATCACTTGGAGAGGGAAAAAGTGCAAGCAATTTGTAAAGGGATTAGCAGAATAGAACAGGTCTATGTTGAACATTGATATCATGAAATAGATGAATTTCGTGATGACAATTCTTCCACAGCACCTTACCGAAGAAAGCTGACCCCTCTAACCTCCTTATTTCACTACAGAATGATCCTATAATTGAAGAAATCCAGACTCATTATTTTCAGAAAGAATCACCTTCAGAAAATAAAAAGGAATATTAGCTGTTACGTTCTTGTATCACAGGATGAATTTGAATTAATATTTCCTCCATATTTTTGGCTTTACTTCAGGAATACATAGTTTGGTGGGAGGAGGGATTTAACAAGCTTTAGGCAAGCTTTGCTAAATCCACAGCATAGAGGGTGCTGGACGACATGCGCTGAAATGCTGATTCCACGAGGCTCGGAGTCTTATCGCGTCTGCAGGCAAACAGTAGAAATGCTTTTCCATTAGACTTGCAAAATGTAACGTGCAGTGCAGTACTTTCTGTCTGAACCATTCTGTCAAGTTAGCACTGTTAGGCACTACATCCCACTTTGGATCTACTGATTTTTTTTTTTTTTTTGTTTAAAGAAAGTGCAAGTCATACACCTGTCCTGGGAATGTACTGAACAATTCAGAGGGAATCTGAAAGTGCCACATCAGCTAGGATAAATATATTTATGGATGATTACTTGAGAGATAGAACCAAGATACATAACCTACATTCAATTCATCCTGTTATTGGCCTACTAAACCTAGACAAGTTGAATCCTTTTTTTGCCTGCATTTTTGCATGTTTAATGTGGTCCTTGTTCTGTAATAGTTGAATGCCTCTTGCATCTAATTGCAAAACATGGCTCTGAGGCAGGGAAATACTATATTTTCCAAATGTTGGTGGGAAACTGAGATCTAAAAGGTTACATTCATACCACCAAGCATGATCAAGTAATATTTGACTCCCATGACTTTGGATTGAGCCATCAGCTTTAGAGAGCAGATGATATGAATCACCTATTTCTCTGTTGAGTAATAATCATGATAATCTCTGCTGTAATAAAAGCAGTGATTACGTTAGGCTGGGTTTGAGAAGGGCTTTGCTGAACAGGTGTCTGAGAGACAAAAGCGTGCCTTTTGCAAAGGCATTTTATTATATAACTCCCACTGAAATCAAAGACAAGGGCTGTTGCAAAAGGAGGGACTTTGCCCTGAATTGCCCACTAAGACTGTTGCAAACAAGGAAGTACTGGTGTGGGTACAGCTCTACAAAGATAAAATCCTTGTATTTTCCTGTTTTCCCAAGTGGAAATTCCTAAAGAAGTGCAACTTTCTTATATGAAATATAAATAAAGTTTCTCTCTGCTAAAAATGTAGACAATGAATCTATGTTATTTTTTCAGATCAAGAGTCCTACATAGATCCAGAGAAAGTATTTTTATTTAGCATTAATTATGCTTTGATTATTAATAAAAATATAGATCTCTATGTGAGGGATCTCTGTGAGGTCATGTACAAACACAGATACTGGGGAAAATGCCAAAGCAACTGATCATCTATCATTACTTAGCTATGCCAAAGCAACTGATTAACTATCATTACTTAGCTAATATTTGCTTCCTATCTCAGAACTATCTGTTAAACATAAAAGAAAAACCGTTGAGAAACTTTTGTGCTTCATGGGTGATTTTCAGTACCAGCCTCTGGAAGGAAGTGAAACTCACTGTTATGCTCAGAAAACAGGTTTTTCTCCAGGTTAGATATCATCAGGCTGTCTATGCTGACAGCACAAAGCTGCCTACAAAATTTCCCTTGCTTGCTACACAGTGTAGCGTGTGAGTGTGGCCATGTGTGCTGCAAAGTTGCCCTCTCTGTAGCCAGCAGGACTCCTGGTGCCTCAGCAAGGCCAGTGGGTTCATAAGTGCCACAGCCAGCTGCCTTCGGGCAGTTTGCAAGCTGCCAAGGAGCTGCTGTATGGATGGGGCATGGAGCATGCTACTAATCTGGAGTCTTCATACATACAGATGCATCTGTACTGTCAGCATGGTTTACCTGTGTCTCTGTGTTAGGCTTTCCCTTGATGCTTCATCTATGCTGCTAAGTGCATTCATGCCTGGGAATAATGCCTGGTCCTCAGGAAAAGTGGCCTGTTTGTAGGCTGCTCAGAGCTTGTTCATTTACAGCAATCTGGTGGTTTCCCTTGTGTCCACATCATGAAACACTTGTCCTTTTAGGTCTCTTCTGAGCCCTTTGATGCTAAGATGTGATCATCACTTTTCTGTGTTGGTTTGTGTAGGTTTTTTTGGTGTTTGGTTCTTTTCCTTTTTGTTTTTCATATCTGCAGGGCTGATGTGGAACCAACCCTCATTCATGACACCTTTCGTGAGTGATTTGTTTCCAGGACTTCTCTCAGTTTTGTGTACAAATCAGTTGATTCACTCCCAGAAAAGGTCTGGGAAAGAAGGGGAAACTATGTGATATCAGGGTATGACAACCTTATACTAGAGCTAACCTGGTGGGCAGCATAGGCTTGCCAGTTGTCTGCAACAAGTATGTGCTGCTTTGCACCCGAACTCCGCTCTGGTGTGGCCAAAGTGTTTTTCTTATGATGCAAAGGGTATTTCACAGCCTTCAGCTGCTCTGATGAGGGCCAATCTGCTTCTCCTGGACTGGAGCTCAGGCCTTTAGCCCTGACTGTGCTTAGAGCTTCAGCCTCTCTGTTCCCTGGCCAGCACTGTGATTCACCCCAGGAAAGCAGACCAATGTAACCTGGGAAGAAGAGGCCTGGATTCATTTTCTTGCTCTAACAGCATGGCTCTGGTTCTTTTTCCTTACACATTATCACATGCCTTCCAGGTCTTGTCTATCTTACATTGAATTATTAGCCATGAAATCCTCCAGTAGAGATGCAGCTTCTGCTGTGAAAAAATGTTTTTGCAAGAACTTATTATATCCTTACCCTGCAAGATGCTGCTGCCAGCCTTGTGAATATGTCAGGAGGCTTATGTTTATGCAAAGCTGTGGTTAAAAACATGTTACCCCAATGCACATAACTTCTCTGAAGAGTTTTCTAGTATGGATTTGCCCTAAGCCTCAGCTTTCCCATTGCCACCTGGAGCTGATAGTGCTGTGGTAATACAAGGAAACCTTAAGAGTTCCTCACCAGGGAGATGAACTTCATATGAGGCAACACTGCTGCTCAGAGGTACGGCTGCTCCTGCCCTTACCTCTGCCCACCAACACTGGAAGGCAATAAGGGTCTCCTAACAGCTTTCTTCCTTTAGACACAGTTACAGCCTTCTGTTGCTGACTCAGTAGAAGCACTAAGTCTGACAAAAAGAAGAAGGAAAAGGGAAATGATGGTTTGGTCATGGTCATGTTTTCATCTAGGCACTTGACTTTTACAAGTGCATAGACATGGTCATTCCCTTAGTCCTGACTAGCACCTTCCTTCCAAACACCAAGCTCATTTTCCCAGTCATCCAAAGAATTTGTGAGAGAAACTTTAGTTTCTTCAGCACCAGATGGAGTCTTTCAGCTGACTTGACCAAGGTAGTAGCTCGTTGGAAGTGGAGAGTTCCCTTGGTGGGTTGGGTGCCGTGGGAACTGCAGGCAGGGTGGTGTGGCACAGCCGGGGACTGTGGGGGCCACCCTAATTATGTGTGGCCTTTTTTCATCTCTCTGGATCAGTGCTCTAGAGACAGGACAGTGAATCATTGTGGTCAGGTGGCACACAGCTCCATGAAAAGAGAGCAGGTGAGTAAGCATTGATGAATACACAACGTTAATGCATGAATAAGCATTAACGGGTACTTAATGTTAATATATGAGACAAAAGCCTGCTGGGAACAAAATGGGAGGTAGTCTGTGTCCCACCTGTGCTATGTGAGAATGAAGGGGAACTGAAAAGCTGTAGACACCTCTGTGTATTTGACTTATTGACAAAGGTCTGTTGGCCTTTGGAAAAAGGGGAGCATGGCTCAGACATGTGAACAGTCTAGCCTGACCTGCTCTTTTCTGTACGTATAAGAAGTAATAAATACCACCAAGACCTGTATTTTCTGCATAACTTTGAAGGAACCTACAAGAATTTTTATGGTTGAGTCACTGTAAGGGGAATATCTGTCTACCTGTCATGGCAAATAAGCACCCAATGTTCTGCAGAATCAAGATTAAGATCAGATATTGTACCCTATGGGAAAAGTTTCCTGTTAGAAAACTGAACATAGTTAATTTATGATGGCAACTCATGTGTTCTTTGTACATTAGTAATTTGGCACCTGTTACTATATGAGTTTATGACATCACTTACCCAAAAACTATAAAAATACCATACAAGTTCCTTAAGATTTGGTTGGGGAAATCCCCAGACTCTACTATAAAAGACATCCTTTCTCCCTTTGCTGTCACATCTGCTGACTGAGAAGATGAAGCACACACAGGTGGCTGTGCTGCTCCTCATGCAAAGCATGAGTGCTCTGACTGGGACAAAGGCAGCAACAGAAGTGGTAAGATGGGGGTCTCATAACCTGAGCTTTGGTGCCTTCTTGTCTTCTTACATAGTTTAGATTGCTGAAAATTCTTTTAAGGTTAATGGAAAATTATTAGACAAATGTTGAGATCTCTGCATGGAGAAAGTTTTAAGTATTCCTGCCCACAACTAATGTATAGGGACTGGGTAATAAATGTAAAAGTGAGGCACAGGTTTAAAGTCAGAGTCAAATTCTGCCTTTGGTTAGATGAGTGCAACTCCCAGTGAGGATCTGAGTGGATATTAAATGCTCTCTGTAGCTTCTAATTAATTAGCAAAAGCTTATAGCAGGGAGAGATCCACATCTTTGATGTGGAAGGTGTTGGGAGGTGGGAGCTTTCCCAGTTGCATGATTGCTGTCATACTGTGTGACCAGGCACATGAAAGCCATGTTGGGTGGTTACTGTGAGGTGCTCTCCCTCTTCCCTAAAAAACTGTATCTAGTTGGACAAGAGAGAAATTCAAAGAACAAATCAACCTGAAAAAAGCCCCACAACAATTCCCAACCAAAAACAACATCAGATTCAGGGAGGATGGGAGAAAACATTGAAAAATATTTTTTTAAAGCAAAAAATTGTATTAGTGAAAGATCGTTTTGATTTTGTACTGTTTTTGGTTTGGTTTTTTTTTTTAAATCCTTTAAAATTTAAAACTGGGCTTCAATTTTTAGAAGAAAAAGTTTGTGGATAGCTTAGCTCCTTCAAATGAAGCAAAGCATTTTGGTTTTGTTTGACCCAAAATGACTGCCTTTTGGTATTTGTTAGTTAAAATTTGGGAAAAAACCATTTTGGCTCCCAATAACTCTTTCTGATTTGTCTGGTTTAGTCACTAACCAGAAAATTCTTGTGTGACCCTAGTTATATTTTTTGAAGTTTGGGAGTTCTGTGAATGCAGGCAGTGAAGTCAGCATCTCCTGGGAAGGTATTTTTATCTGCTCAAGGAGTGAAAAGTTGCAAAAGTCAAGATGGAGGTGTAAATAAATGTTGGTAACCTGAGGGTAGAAAGCTTAATAGGGGAGAAATTCCTCCTCAGTCTGCTTAGCTTTAAGCTAGTCCTCAGTTTGTGTAATTTGCACAATTTGTGATGCTCTCAGCCCTAATACTGTTATAGCTGTCCATCATGTTCAGTGTAATCATATGAGCACACAAGTGCCTGTTCAAGTGGGTTTATTTGACAAATTGTCCCACAAAGCTTATTTACATTGTGCCACTTAATAGAACTGCCCTTTGCTGGCCATTTGGATTTCCCTACCATTCCTGGTTCAGGAATAGGGTTCAGCTGGGATTTGGGAAATGCAGAAAAACCCAGTGGTGAGTGTCCTGTTGCAGGGGAAGCCCATTTGCTGCTCCATCTGTTACACCACTTGACATTGAGGGTGTCTTGCTCCAATTCCCGGTTTGCCACAGGCTTTGGTGACATCCCCGTTAGGGGTGACAGCGTGCTGCATCATGGTAATGCACTGTGCTCTTCACACTGCATGGGGACGTGGTAACCCACAGTCTGGTGCCAGGGTGACACTGGCTGTGGCAGGAAGGCAGGCATCAGCCACAGATGAAAGTTAAAGGGGACGTATATCGTCTTACTACGTAAAAGACTCCCGAGGTGGACCTGGCTGTATCCTTGGCAGTGTGATGTCTTCTCCCAGCGCTCCCTTCCACGGTGGGATGCTGTCACCTCCATGGTGCTAGTAGCAGAGTGGGACATGTTCCCCAGCCATCACAGCTCACAGCCTGACAGCTTGTTGTGAAAGGGGCAGTGAGTCCTGTGCTGAGAGGCTGGAGCATGAGCTGGGTGGTGAGGAGCGGACATCCCTGCTGGGAGGACAGTATTCTCTGGATTTAAGGCAGAGGGGCACGGCACTGTCCTTTTAGACTGCCATGCAATCTGCCAGGGCTGCCTGTCAGAGCCTCAGCTCACACCTCCTGGACAGGCTGAGCGTCCCCTGCCTTGCACTGGTCACACAGAGCCTTTCTTCAAGAAGAGGTGTCTGTGAAGTGACATTGTGCCCAGGGAAGCTGTCGCCTCAGCAGCACATCAGAAATTTTACAGTAGCTCTGGATGACTCCCATAATAAAATCAAAGTGCTTTGGAGCTGCAGGATGGGAATTAACTGGTGGGGAAGGGAGGGTACCATATGCAGGAAATCACACTGAAAATAGTCTTTCCTTTGCTTTTCAGACCACTCATCTCAATACGATGCTTCCATATCTGACTCAGCCTAGGAACATGAATGGCAAACTGCACACTCCCCCAAAGGTATAACCATTACTATTCTTCAATACAGTCCAGAAAAGAACAAATGTAGTAACTTGTGTCCCATTCTTTAAATGCTACACAGCAACTTAGCAACTTAACTCTGATACAGGTAAACCAGTTAGCTGCCTGGGAAAAGCGTTTATGCATTGTGTATCCAGTACTTTAGGAAGTAGTGGATTTCCAAAATCATCACTACTACTACTACGATGTCATTCAGTGCCTTAAGTAAGAACCAAAACTTTGTCATTAACCTTGTAACTACTGAACTGGACTCCATATATGAAACAGATGGGGCCCTGGGGATTTGATGGCAATGTACCAAACAGTTTGCTGGTTACAGCCTCCCTGGAGGAAGACTTCTCTCATAAACTAGAAGAGGGCCTTGAAACTATCTTCTGAGGAGTGCCCACTTGCGGTTGCTGGGAGTCAGAAAATCTTGATTCTCCCAGTTCTACTTAAAATATTATCAGCTATTTGCTGGTAGAGGGACTTGAATCTTATTTCTGTGCCTTCTGGTAAAGTGCTGAAGTCCATGGTCTGCAGATTTCAGGGTTTGGTTTCTTTCCCTCTCTCTGTCAGTGACTGTTTAATAACGTGTTCACTTTGGAGCAGATTCAATGGGTCACACTTGCTCTGGATGGTCCTGCAAATTAGTGTCAAATCCAGGATTCGTCCAAAGCACAGGTCCATATTAGGTTGGGAATAGTAGACAGCTTCACAGCAGATCTTTTTTTGACAAGGCTAGCCCAGTGTGGCACATGGGATGTGTGGGGGGACCTCTTCTGAGACAGAACTGAGTCTCTGGCTCCAGTAGACCATAAAGAAAGTTAAATGGAGTCAGGGGTATCTCTCCGAGTCTGATTAGCAGGACCCAAACCTTATCCACCTCTTTGCCCAGCTGACGTGACTTCTGTCCCTACTTTGGCCTCTGTCCCTGTCGTGTGGTTTCTGTGGATCCCATTCTTTGTCTTAAGATGAGCAAATAGCTGATTCAGAGCTGTGAATGTCACTAATCCTGGTTTTCAGAAAATTGAGTAACTGCTTGCTCCTACTCTCTTTCTTAATTTGAAGGGATGTGGAAAAGGAACAATTCTCATAGCTTCAAATATGTATATGTAACAGCTTAATTTTACAGAGTGAAATGTTGCTGTCAAGTCCTTGCTGTAGGCTAGGACAGTTTGCTCTCTTTTAAGCATTCTGTATAAATTATTAAACTTTAAAAACCATACAACTCCATGAAAAGTAGCAGTCTATCTCATGTATTTTTCTACAGGATGATGGAAGACATTGCTGTTGTATGACTGTCATTTGACTGGTATTATATTTTGATTGAAGCACTTACTGACCCAAGGGGCTTTTACTAAACAATGCTTCTTGGTCTTGTCAACATCATGATCTCAATGTTTGTAATGTCAATGGAAGAATGGAAGCAGTTCTGTCTGCCCAAGCTGTCTACTCTTATGGAGAAACTGTCTGTTGGCTTAAATACAGGCTGCACTTACTGCAGTGAAGCTCTGCCTTCAACTCAAAGCTCCTTCCTAACTCAAATGTTAAAATATAATGATTGTTTTTCATAGCGAGGTTGAAAGCACAAATTGTAGGTTTTTTGGGAGATATCTGAATACATTTATGAATGTTTTTTTTAGCACATGAAATCAGCATGGTAGGTCTAGAAAACTGATTGCTATATACAGCCAAGACTGTAGTTTATAGCAGAGTGTATAATGTGTACAAAGGTATAGCACACACTGTGCTACACTAGGTATAGGGTACTCTTCTATACATGTACACATATTGGTGTTATACACAGAAGGAACAGAATACAATACCTTCCACAAAAATTATCATGCCAGTGTGCAAGTCTTAAAGAAGCTCCCATATACTCTCTAAGCCACATTTATTTCTTCTTTTGGTTCCCTCCTATTTGTTCCTTTTTTTATTGCTGAGCAACTTGCCATCCCGACCATGCCTATGCGTTGGGAACTCAGAGGTGCAGAAATATCTAAGTTACTTAGGAACTTACTTTTCATATTAATTTACATACTGATAGCCATATCTTCAAAAATACTTGGAAACTTAGACATAGTGTGTTCTCAGTGGGATTTTCAGAAGTGCTTTGGTAACCTACCTGGCAGGGAAATAAATGGAAGTTATGAGCTGGGACATTCTGGAATGCCATGAGATATTTCTCTGCTTCCTTTCATGTTAAATGTCTTCAGCAGTCTGTCTGTGAGTGAAATTTTAAGACCCATGGTGCTTGAATAACACAGATAAAATGACTTTTCATGCTTTCTTTCAAAATGAGATGCATGCTGTTTGTTGTAGCTGCAGTAAAGAAGTTGCCAGAAGTGTGAACTGGGATCATTCCTGCTTGCTGCTCTTCTCTCTTTGGGCTCACAGATCAAGACAGCTTTGCTGCTGGCCATCACTGTGTGTTCTGGGCTGATTTGTCAGTGAGGACATTAGTTGAAACCACTGTGAAAAGCTGAAATGTGAGCTTTCAGAACATAGTTTTGTTGTTTGCTTGTTTATTTTTAAGAGGGAGAGAAAAAGAGAAAACACATGGATAACACTGGGATTTCTGCAAGGCAGAGAAGAGATCATAGAAGGAAGTGTGTTTAAAGAGCAAGTCTGTAGCTTTAAAATATGCAGCTGCATTGAAGTGTGTGCCAGAATATTTTTAAGGAACATCAAATATCTTTATTAATAAATTCGTGATACGTTTATGAATTGGAAACGTTTTGTGTACAAACAGAAAGAACTGTTCCGAACACACTCAGTATTCAGCCCTGTGTTTAGAGAATACAGTGTGCTTTGGCTGTAAATTATGGCAAGGTCATGGGCTGCCAGCCCTGACCTTTCCATCCCTCATGCACATTGCTCCAGTAATGAGGCTTTGAGCATGCAGACAACCGGGACAAGGCAATGCATGGTCAAGAGCTTTGCCAACTCTTCACAAGGATGGATGAGTGGGCTGTGATATGTGGGTGTTGCGAGCAATATTTTGTAGCAAAATAAGAATCTCTACCCTAGGCCAAACCTGCCTATTTAATTCATCACCTTTCAGTGGTGTATAATTAAATGCATATGTCTGTTTGCTGTGGCTAGCTGAGAAACTTCAAATGAAAGATTTTTCTTTACAAAACATTCCCTGTTACTAGTTCTATGTTGGTGCTTTCATCTCTATGGATGGAAATGACTAGATTATTTGACCAATTTGGATGAACAAAATAGTAGCAATAAGACCTAACTTACTGCATTATTATTTTCCTGCTGTTGCCTGCTTTTCTATCTGTTGGAAAAGTTATCTAATTCTTTTAGGAACATTGTCCACAAGATTGGGAAAGTAAGGACAATTATATGCCTCTGCCTTTCTAAGGGTAAAATCTTTACATCAATATTTAACAATTTTCAGAGAGATTTGTAAGGATGAGTCATGAAAATTGCTAGAAATTTTGAGTTCCTTGGAAGAAAAAGGTGAAGGATGACTAGTAATGAAATTGTTGATCTAATGATTGTCACAACTCATACTATTACCAGACATTATTAGGTACTGGTTACAGAGAAGAATATTAACACCTTTTTTCTTATCAATTTGCAGCTCTTTTCCAATGTGTCCGGCTCTGTGGATGACGAGGGAATTTGTCAGTGCTCTGTGTACTTGCCAGATACCACCTTTCCAGTGCAGAAGGCTGAGAAGCTGGAAATTATAGCTGCAACGCTCTCGGAGAAATTTGAGACAGAACTTTCCAAAGTAAGGTGTCCTTTTGTCTTAAAAATAACAGTTGCATCTTTTCTGGAAAATGGTTGCCTATGAAAAAGGACAGCAGTCAGCATTTTTCTGTGGTGTGTCTTTCAAACAGTGGGAAAGAGGGCTCTGTAAGAACAAGGAGAAAGGTGATTAAATCTCTAATCTTTGACACTATAGCATGTCATACATTTGAATATCCTCAGGTCTCTTTTCTAGGCCTTTGCAGCTAGAGACATATGGTATATTTTGGAAGAATGGTTATGTTTTTCCTCTTTTGGCTCAGTTTTATTAGTTTGTGATTGCTGCGTGATGCTATGGGAAGCCAAGCCTCCTGCTCTTTCATGTGTTATTATTTGTATCAAGCCAGCCAGATTGTAAGAAGGCAGTGAAGGGAAAGAGGAGAAAGGTCTCCACAGCCCAGAGTGAAGAAGTAGGTGAATATTTGCCCCCTCACTGCTTCTGCTCTCACAGATAAAAATAAATAAATTAAAAAAAAAATCTTTCTTGTCAACATCTGAAGCTCTGGCAGTGAGACTGCTGAATTATGCATTTTTGTTGAAGACAAACACACCTTACACTGCTTTGGCTGCTTGTTGCATGAATTGAGATCCATTTTTTGAGGAACTCAGGTAAACCTACAATGCTGAAGTGCACTGGGTGAAGCTGCCTGTGAAGACAGGAATCTGCCTTTGACTTTTTATAGCAGATAAATATTCAGGGTTCAGATTGGGTGTCCAGACAAAAGTGTTTTCTTTGGAAACCAAGCATCTTAAGAAATGAAGTGTCCTTGAATTAATCAGTAGAAAAGGCAAAGCATTAAATTATAAATTCTAATCATAAATATTCATAACCCTCCTCTGGTATAATCAAGAACAGATAAGAAGTTGTGCATAAAACCCACAACAACAGGCGTAGGATCCTGTGGTAAGATCTTTCAGTTCAAACAGTTTGTTTTGAAAGAACTGGAGCTAACAGTGAAACACATTCATCTGTCAGCAGGCATATGAAGGGCAAGCTGACATAAGTCCTGCTGCTTCCAAGCACAGGAGTTGCCTGATCCCTTACAGCATGGAAGTGTAGGTCAGAGTTAATGAGCCATGAAAATCACTGAGATTTCAGGTCCCCGTACTGTTCCCACTGTGGTCAGTTCCAGCATGTGAAGGTAACTGCTCTGGGACAGGATGAGGGGCATGATTCCCAGCCAAAAATTGGCATGATTCTTCAAGGTGTACCATGTTTTCCAGTCACTTGCCCTGGCGTAACCTGTCTCTCACCAGTATTTTCCTCATAATGGTGCATGTTTCCTTTAGGCTAGTGCCAGGCAGATATCCAGAGCATCTTAAGTGCTGCTTGACCTCTCCGTGTGGACAATCTCAGATCTTCAATGAGTTCAGACATGTTGCTTATAAAAAGACAGAGGTTACTATAGATATCTAAAATTAGGTGTCCAGGTGTACCTGAAACTCACCTCTAAATTAAGGGCAAGCTGAGTCCCCACCTAGATTTTAATGCCTAGGTTGCCAGCTCGTGTCAGCTGGCATGACTGTTGTCATCCTTCCATGCCCAGCAGTGTACCACAATGCAGACACTGACCTCGACTTGCAATTCTCGCTGCAGACAGTGAAAATTCTTGGTTTAGCCTAACTCAGGCTTCAGTGAATTCCATCCTGTCGAGACCAATCAGCCAAGCAGTGTTACAATGCATCTAGTTGAAGTGTGACGTATATTTTGGTGTGATATGGGCAAAGAGACACTTTAGTTCAGAAATTAAAATGGACAGATTGCGTGTAACTTTATGTGTGCAAGACTTCTCAGTTACAAGGTTATTTTTTTTGTAGAAAGAAGAGGGCTGTTGAGCATTGCCCTATTGATATCTGAATTTAAGTACTCTGAAATCTTGTGGTGTATAAATCTCCATGCTCAAAAATTCTTCACCTTTCCAATTGTGGAAAAAGATCCTCCTTATGCAATCTTGTATATTACTTCAGTCTGATAATACTCATAGAGACAAGGAAATAATGAAATAGAGGAAGCCCAAGTGTTCAATATTGATCATTATTAGAAGTGATCCTGAGCAAATTCCTAGTGAATCACATTCAGATATAGCCTAGTGTCACCACAGGAGTGGGAATTTCTACTGAATGCTTCCTTTTTTGACTCTGAAATTCATGCTTTTGTTGCTCTTCTAAAACACCCTTTGAAGCTCATGGGAACTTTTCCTGGGTAAGAGCTGCAGGATTGGACCCTCTTAAGGATGCTTTCCATGTGCTAGGAGTCCCAGATAAACAACCTGATTGGATCATTAACCTTTTGCCTGATTGTTGGCTAATTCAAAAAGCAAGGGGGTCCTTTTATAGAATCAGCAGGCAAGGAAGCTTGCAGATAAAGAGATGCTCTCATGTGCCAAGAGAGTACAAACCGTAGGCTGAAAATACCAGACTAATTTTTCCTCTGTCACATCAACCTTTGCCAGCATAATTATGATTGCAGAAGAAAATTAACCTTTTAAAGCAAAGTGGGAATTGGCTGTTCCTCTCAATAGGAAAGGGGAGAGGACACTTCCATAACAGAGGTGTATCACCACATGATTGCAAGAAAAGTGCCTTTCAGAACATGGCTCACAATGGCCATCCTCTCAAAATAAAAACAGGAGGGAAAAAGCCTGCTTGTCCTCTGCTTTTCAAAACAGGTTAACCTGTGACGAAATTCTTCTCCATTTCAGAATGCAGACTGCCAGCCTTGCTCCTTATGGATCTGTAGAGGTCAAGCCTGCCTGAAGCCAGTGTCCTGGGCTGAGTGATTTTATAAAGTTGCTGGTTTCATAATTTGTTTCTTATCTTCCCTCATTCCTCCTACATTTTTTCTTTTACATCTTTATCTTGCATCTTTGTTCCCCCTTTTGTACCCTCCAAATGTGTGCTGGAGAAGTGTCTGCTTGCATGCTGCAATACCTGTTATGATAAATACCAGTTGCAGCTAAATGACACAGTAAATGAGCATTGCAGATTTTTCCTGCCCTTTTCATTAAATGAAGGTGACAAGTCTTGGAAAGGAGGAAAAACTGAAACTGAGGATTTTTTCCCTTACATATGCCTCACATGGTTCCATTTTCTTCATATAAAGAACTAATACAGGCCCTATGCCCTCATCGTACCCTACTTCAGGATTTTATGACTAGTGTGGCAGCAATCAGTACTAGTTATTGGTCCGTATCCCTAAATGTAAGATATGCACAGAATTTCTCTGTCAGCCTGTCAAGAGACTACATCCAGTCCCTAGCAGGTAGATGCAGTAGAAGAGCAGGGATTAAAAGCTGCTTAAATCTGTCAGTGAACAGAGCAACATCCTGTTCTTTTTTCAACTGATATTTCTCACTCACAGTAACTCCTAAACCAGATCTGAGCAGGTGGAGATCTCCACACAGATCATTGCAATGCTTGACATATGTGCTGGATTTGTCTGCAAAAGCAGTACAGACCTGTTAGAGCAGCACTGCTGAGAAAATTTTCTTTGTCCAATAATTCGCCAGGGGAGCTATTAGCTTAAGTTCATTGCAATGCTGGTGTGGCTGTGCAGAGCACTGCAGAGTGATGGTGCTAGTTCAGGCTCAGCTATACCCTGCTGGATGGTGTTGACATGTCCTTAGATGACCTAGATGGTTGACTGAGTGAAAATCCTCTAATATGGGAGGAGAACTTCAGGTCTGTGTCCTGAAGCGTTCTGCAGTCAGGGCTGAAATAACTATTTATGCCTTATTCCAGCCATAAGCATTTTGTCCAGGCTCTGAGAACCCTGGAGAAAACTTCAAACTCACAGATTTCTCACTAATGAGTAGCCATCACTAATTCCAACAACCTGTTTATTTCAGTGGTTTATAGATTTGGTCTGTATTGCATTTTTGTTACAAGAATTACTGTGAGAAAGTTTATTAATACCTAGATAGATTTCTAAATACCTCCGTGATATACATAGCTTCGCACAGCAGTGCAGTTTTGTTCAAACATTGGCTTGCTCAGTCTGTAATCATATATTCTTTCTTTTGTTGTTGTTTGCAAATTCTAGACATATAGTTTAAACATTTACCTTAAAATAATTTTTCCATATGATTCTTCTTGAGGATCTCTTTCAACTCCAAACTTATTTTGGTCATCAGTGAAAGTGTGAGGTCCAACTACATCTGGATTTTCTAAAAGTACTGTTTGGTGCTTCCTACTATTTCCTACCAGATGATGGTAGCAACTAGAAGAAGGGATCCCAGCTATTACTGTTGCCAGCCAGTTACAAGGAACTAGGTCCAAGTCTTTGTAGGCTATTATTTTTTGATTCTTAATTGTAATAAATAACTTGAAGTTACCCTGACTTGACCTGGGAGATCTAGAGCACCCTGTGCTGTGAGCCAGGGTGCTTCTGCTACAGCTTGTGGAAACTTGACAATTTCAAGCAGATCAAAGTCTGGCTGCACGCATTTAGAACAGAAGATCTGTTTCAAACTCAGATTTAAATACATGGGACTGAGCATCCTGGTTTTGGTGTATACTATGTATGTGCATTCAGAGGTTTTATAGTGGGTTCTTTAATATTTATGGTGTAGTTGTGCCACTGTTGAAAATAATGCTTTTGAACAGAGGATCTATTCTTATGCTTCTCCTTTTTAATCCACATCACTAAATAACTTTTGATCTTAAAGGATCATTTTTGCCCTTCATGAATTTCCATGCCATGCCTCCCATACCTCCTCTTTGGTACACAAGGGATGCAATCAAGAATGAAAGGAATTATTTGATAAGTGTATTTTTTTGGGGGTCGCTGTCTCAAGGCCTGCTGCCAGAACAGAAAAACGGGTAGTCCATGGTCTTCACACCATGGCAGGATTGTAGATGACATTTCACAGATAATGGGAAAAAATACTGACTTTTTAAAAATATTAAGATAATGCAAGAATGCTTGAGAAGATGTAAGCTAAAAGTCTTTCAGTTGAAGAAATAATAGTTATGGAAACAACAGTTCCATCGATAGAGGCACAGATACCATCTGAGGGTACAAATATGAAGTTATTAGAGCAACAAACTATTTATATTTATTCCTATTTATCTTTTGTGATATAATGATATTGATTTAAGGGAAAAGAGATGTGACTTTCATGAAGCATATGGGAGAGAAATTATGCCTCTTTACCAAAGCATTAAATTTCAAGGAACGAACATTTCTAAGGAAAGTCCCAAATCCATATAATATTCTTAACATTCTGGATCACAATGCTTGTGCTGTGACCTTTACCTCACCAGATATATGTATGAAAATATATTTATCTGGACAACTGTTTAGTGGTTCAAAGACTGAAAAGGCTGCTATATAAATTACTCTAGCTAAAGTCTGCAATATATTTAACACTTTCATTTAAACCAGATTTGATTTTTAACACTGTGTTTAAATATTTTCCTCCTGCCCAAAGATGAGCATCAAGCCAGTTCTGCCAAAGTTTGACACAATTCAAATGTACACAGGGTAAAGTCCTATTTGGATTCAGAGTTAATAGGAAATGAAGTTGAAAAACTTGGGAATTCTTTATTGCATTTTTCAGCCTTCTCTCATTGCTTTTGAGAAATAATACACTGCAGATTTCCTAATAAAATTTTCACCACTGTAAGTTCTTGGCATACTGAGGATAAAATTAGCTCACAGAGACAATATTGGCAAAGAATTAAAAAAATGGAAGACTGTGAGTAAAATTCTGCCTTCAGTTATCCCCAGGCATTCCTGAGGGGATTTTGTGAAACTGCCAACAATAAATGCGGGTTAAATTTCACATTTTTTATGTATGTGATGAGACTTTCATTTATGCAGTTTATGTGAAGAATATATATGTCAAGTATGTGGAAGCTATGCATAGGCTACTCAGAAATATAATAAAGAGGTTAAACAAGCTTGTCTTATTTGCTAACCTGGACTGGAATATGTACCTTTTTTTTTCTCTCAGGTTAAGGAGTACTCAAAAAAAATTGAACTGTATCAGCAGCAAATCCTCAATCTAACCATCAGAGTGCAGCACATGGAGATGGGTAGTGTATCTTACACAGAACTGGACTTCCAGTTACTGAAAGTGGAAATCAGTGACCTAGAGAGACTGGTCACTCAGCTGAAACCCAGCCTCGTTGGAAGCAGTGCCATCGTTGAGCAAATATATTTGGAGGTATTGCCAAAGTCTTAATTAGCCACAGAGGGTTCAAATACACAGATAGTCTATTCTCTCTTTAGTGTTTAGGTTGAGGAAATGTAGTCTGTCTCTACTGCAGCCAGTGGAATTATTTTAGCATTTCATCAGCATAAATTAAAAGAAAACTTGACCTTAAATGTATTAACATCTTATTCCTTGATCTAGAGCACAGAAAAGTAAAGAAACCCCAAAACAAATGGAGACCACTCTATTTTTGCCAAATATCTGCCTGAAAGTTAAAAATTTTGCATAGTGTTAAACACACAAGCTGATTAAATTATTATAATAAATATTAATTTACAGACCCCCATGCTCGAAAGCCTCTGTGCTTTAATTTAGATAATTAAAAAATTAGCTTCTTGTTGCTAAGGCAGTGGCCCAATCAATATGAAATCAAGAAGTGGGAAAGACTATCACCTTCCCATCAGACTATAAATCACATTTTCAAAATTATAGTTAATCACTCACCTAGAGAGAATAATTACTTCAGATGGAAAGTGAAATATCATTTGCTCCTTTGTCCTCTAGATCATCAAGTAGGTGATTAAAAACATTATTTATCTTTGCAAATAAAATTTACAGATACTGTTGTAGGGCTGGAATAAGTACTTTTTTAATTTAACAGCTAGTACTTGCCTAAGACTTACTGGATATTTTTATACTATGTATAAAATAACACTGTATTTTTGCATTGTGTTATACAACTTAGTCTTAAAGCATTTCTCTGTGGTCACATATTCTGCTAAAAATGTCAAGTTGAGGCTAGGAGGATAAGGCCTATTCTTAGGGATATTTCTTAAAACCTTTTTCTGTAGCATCTTCTGTGATGTGATCAACCCTGCCTGCAAATATCTGTAAAATAAAGTTGACATTAAACTTGCTGTCTTTTGTCCCCCCCTAGATCACCAATCTGACTATACTGGTAAATGAACTAGAATCACTGGACAAAAACAATGTCCTTGCAATTCGTCGACAAATTGTGTCTCTGCAGAATCGACTGAAAGAGTGTGAAGAGAATGCAAACAAAACTACAGTACCCCCTTATTTCCCACCAGGTGAGCATTTCTGTTGTATATCACATAAGAAATAACATAATGCATGGTTAGAACAGTAAATGCAGAAATTTCTCTTTGTTAATATTAAATACATTTGTAATGATACTCCTTAGCTCTTGAAAAATTGAGCAGACAGCTCCTAATGTTTCATCAACGGTTCAAAAGGAAAATGAAGGCAGGAATCGAATTCTTGCAGACACAGTAGCTGTTTTCAGTTGGAAAGAGTTGCAGTCCTCCTCCTACCTATAGTGCGAAAAGTGAATCTCTACCCCCCTTCTCTTTTTTTTTTTTCCAAAACAACTACCTGTGGAAAACTATGCTTTTTTATTAACTAGCTTTGATTTTTAGTTTTAGTTAGTGAAAGTGACCTGTACCATGGCAATATTATTCTAATGCTTCTCGGAAAATGTATGAGCAACTGTTAATGTACTAAAGCCGTTGAAATGCAAACTCTGGAAGGGAGCTTTGCATGAAGATTACTTTTGCTTCACAGGCAAAAGATTATTTTAAAATAGAAGGTCAAGAGACATGGGGGAAAATTCTAGTCTCAGGGAAATAAGTGGAAGCTGTATTAATGATTTCAATGGAATTCGGATTTTATAGTTTTCTTCACTAGGAAAGGGGCCTGGGTCAGTGGCTCATAGAGTGCAGTTCATATAATTGTGTTAAGCCTTGCAGGGTCTGTGATAATTAGTTTATAACTGAAAGAATTTTTGTCTTGACATTGTGTTCACTTTGAAAAATCATACTGTGAATGAATCTTAATTTGAGAAATTTTGAGAGTCAGATATGATACACTGGAGCAAACCATTTAGATATGCCAGGTCAAGAATCCCACTTGCTAGCAGACAGAAGGATTTCTAAAACCATGTTGGTCCCCTGAGTGTATTATACACAGGGGGTTCCTTTAGGCAGAGCATTGTAAGAGCAAAAGTGCTGTGTTGTATACAATACCCAGGGGAAGAGTCTTGCTCTTTCGCTTAAGCTGGTTAGCCATCAGCTAGAGGAACCCATAATAAAGGAGGAGTGGTGTCCTGCTTTCAAGGAGCACAGATTTGCACCTACTAGCATTTACCTCTCATCACCTTGGGGTCAGCTAATTGAAACATCTCATAGGAAAGGTGAGAGGCAGAAATACAAACTTCCCTTAAGGTGAGCAGTTCCTCCTTAGGGTTTCATGCTGGTGCAAGGAGTTGCTGCGTTTTTCTGACAGAATGCATGAGAAACACCTTGTCTGGCAATCAGACAGGAGAGAAATCTGAAACAAAAACCTGCAGGAAAAAATCTCAAGGTCTTTCTCTACTCCTTCAGGAAGGGCTTAAAATGTTTGAATGAAAAAACCTCCACAATGTTTTAGAAGTACTTGAAAGGGCATCTCACTGATTTATTGAGGGTGATGGTGTGTGGAAAGAAACAATCTCTTCAAGCCTACAGCAAGCTTTTGTTCTGGTGAGAAAGTACTGAGCTCTAGAACAAGAATACTGTGTCCTTCCATGAATGATGGAGGAAAGGGCTGCTTTTAAGTCTGTGTGGTTGGCATGTCTCTGGGACACAGCAGCTTTCACCAAGTGGGAAAGGGAGGACTACACTTCACAGTCCAGCTCCATGCAGGGATAGGCAAGTTATGTCCAGAGCAGGATGATAGCTTTGGGATGGGTAAATGTAACTGCATGGAATTGTGACTGTAATAGAATTATTCAGCATTGTTTCTCAGGGCTTGCTAGGTAGATGGATAGACTTTATCTGGGACCAAAATGGTATTGCTCTAGCATTGCCTTATTCCAGACTGGTGAGCCAGCTAGCTCCAGCACCTTTGCATGTGGCAACACTGCATTGTAGCAGAAAAAGTAAGAAAGGAGGTCAAAACCCTAGCTGGTATAACAACTTCCAGAGAGTTACCAGCACTGATATCAGCTGAGGACAACCTCTGGTGTTGTCTGCGAGTTTGTCTTCTGTCAACAGAGGTAGGAACCTGGGAGGGGTTGGAGGATGTGTGTGAGCGTATTGTCACATGGCTGCCTTAAGGGTGAGGGTGACCTTTAGGATAAGTGTAGTCTCTGAGGATGGCGCAAAGGACTGGCAGAGAAACTTGCAGGCTGGCAAGTTTTCTTCGTGCTGGGAGATGCCAGCTCTACGGATAACCCAGGTGTTATGTAGGCTCAGATCTCTGCTAATCCACATAGGACTAGCATTTTGTGACTTTGTGTGACTGGTGGGGAGCAACTGTCATCTGCGCAGAGAACTTTGTAGAGCAACTACACGTCCTGTATCTGAAAACACTTAGAAGTAGTAAGATGTTTTTCCTTGGAAGATGGAGTAAGTGTGTGAGAGAGCTGCATTTTCTAGATGATCATTATGAAGGTGCTGCACAGACACTCACACCTAGGCCTCTGAAGCTCTCCAGCACCCATTTGTGTGTTTGAATACAATTTCCGGATGTTTTCTCTGCAAGCTTGAATGCCTTGAATTCCTGCCAAACCTCTTGGCCTTGCCCTGATTTTAGTTCATATTATATTTATAATGTTTGTATTAAACTGACTCTTTGTCCTGTTTTCAGATTGCTTTTTCTTTCCCCCTTCATCCTCTCTCCTGCATATTTTGGATAGGCAACATGAACTAGCGAGAGCTTGGCTAAATCCCCAAGCTGTCTAAGATCATGAGTCTAAATGCAAGTTTAATTAAAGCTTCTTGCTTCACACTGCTGTAGTACGCAGCCCCTCTGACTCTGTCCCCCAAGGCTTTTGCTGCTGAGCAGGCAGAGACTGAGCAGGACTGTTCTCAAACAACACAGCAGAAAGAAATCACTGGTTTCCATTTGTCTTACTCTCTGACTGGAGAGGTAAGTGTCTGAGTGTCTGATATTTAGTCAGTCATACCCCTCATTATCACTGGCTTTCCTGTCTTTAATGGTTCCTGGCATCTCTCTCCTCACCGCTCCAGTGGGAAGAAATATTTATCCATTCGTTTTCCTTTGGGCTGATCTCATGTGGCTGCATTGGGTAGGTATAGAGAGAAAAGATCCCAGGATGGTTCTTTGAGCACTCTGCAGCAGATTCTGTGTTACATCTCGCTGAAATGATCTGAGAGAGGAAGCAGGGAGAAGTGAGTCAGACAAAATACAAAGGCAAAATAGAAAGAAAGGAAAAAAGGAGCAAAGTTGTGGTTTTTTTCTGGCTTTTATACACTCAAAAATTAAGGATTTCAAACTACTGGTGAGTAGGTCTCAGCAGGAGGAATACCTGGGGCAGCCTAATGCTGAAATTCAGGCACTCCTATTGGAGTCTTATAGTGATTTCACTTTTACCTTACATTTTACCTCCTATGGACCCAAGCTGTCTTTGTTTTTTGAATATTTTGGGTTGTATTTTGAACTGAAGGCATGCATACACAAAGAGAGAGATACGCCTAGAGGCACCTGAAAAGAACTGGCCAGTCCTCCTCTACAGGACTTCCTGAACTGCCCCATGAGACACATGCATTTATCCACTGGCACTGGAGGGAGCTGAGCTGAAGAACCTGAACTTTTAGTTGCCTTAAGGCATGTCAGGTGAAATCCAGCCCTCACTCCACCTCATACCCTGTTAAATATTGCCAGCATAGGTCTCCTTTGATGCAGCCATAAGCCTCTGTTTGGCCCCCATGATACTGGTGGATGACTGAAGTGTCTTTGTGGGTCTTCCTGTGTCAGTGAGACAGTAGGAGCCAGGATGAGCCTTTCTCTTAGAGCTCTCTTCTGTGTCTCCAGCTCTAGAAAGACTGGTAACAGCTCACACATCTGGATGCAGTGGTTCATCTGATGGGAGGGTGCACGTCTGGTGCTTGGGAGCATGTGTGAGAATGTAGCACCAGCCTGCTTCTGGTGTCTGTGCCCCTCATGGGAGTTCCTTTCTATGTGGGTCCCCCCTTGTGTCATCACCTTTGGCAGCACAGCCCAAGTGTGGCCCCTTCTCTTCTGCAATCGGATGCAGCTGCCTGGTGGAAGGAGTCTGCTGGAACGTTTCCTTGACACCTGTATTGTTGGAGTAAGAAGCTGATGTGCTCTGTCAGTGCTTCAGAGTGAAGTGGGTAAAGTGAGACCCACTAGGATGTGTCTCATGCTCAGTTCTGCAGCCCGTTAGCCAAGCAAGCCAGGTTCCCTTCGGCCCTGACAATCAGATCCTTTTCTGATGAATCAGAAGGGTTAGCATACAATTGAGCTGAGATACTGGTTCTCTATGTGGGGACAAGTATGTGTGTATGTACCTATGCTAGTCCTTCCCTTGTCTGTTTGCTACATAAGCATGAGACAAAGGAAGGCAAAATTACCAGGACGTCATTTATCAGTGGCCCAAAACAGTGGAGAAAGGAGTTAAAAACTTGAAAGTTTGCATAATGCATATGGATTTATTTCAAGTACCTTCTAATATTTACAAAATTACATGACACTTTGTTTCCTTTGTGCATTTTTTTTCCCCACAAGATCCAGACAGGGAGGCAAGTTTAGATTAAATAAACAACAATGAATTCCTCTGAACCTGTGTGAAAGACAGATCACCTCCAACTACCACGGAGGTTTTTTGTAAAAAAAAATAATAATTATGGGAGAGTTTTCAAGGAAATAAAAATCAAGCACATACTCTATAGAAACCTCAGACAATTTTTGATGTCATTAAAACGGAACATGCTTCAAATTTTATTTTAATAATTCATTGTTTCATAAATAAAAACCAAACAAGTGTTCAGCAGAGAGATCTCTTTAAGGGAAGAAATAATAATTTATTATTTCTTTCGTAAAAAAAGGTCTCTCTGCTGAACACACGTTTGTTTTTTATTTATGAAACAATGTATGAATTATTAAAATAAATCTGGAATTGTGTTCTGCTTAATGACATGAAAAATTATTTGAGGTCATATATAGATGAGCTTAGCAGTGCTTCACTACCTGCAATCTTCAGTGCTATATTTTTTTAAACAAATGAAGAGTTTTAGAGCATTTAATAACCGTTTAATTCTGAGATAAGTTTATTGTGATTTAAGCACAACAATATATTCAATATGTCACCAGCTTTAAAGAAGTCCTCATGCCGGAGGTAACAATACATAATAGAGATATGAGAAAAAACCCAGTTCAAATCGATTTATGAAGTTGCCAGGCTGCAAGCCATTTTGCACTGGCTGCCTTAGCTTTCTTCCTTTGCTTGAGCTGAGGTGTAAGCACCTCCAAATGCTGGTAGCTGTGCCAAGTGCTGAGGCCATGTTACTAGACATGCTACGTGCCATTTCCAGAGATACAGCCTGGCCAGCCATACAGCAGTGCCTGCCTTGTATGCTATATTTGGAAATGAGGTTTCTGCTCCAGGGCCTCGTCCTTTGTAAAGCACTTAAGTGCATGCTTAAATGCTCATCTGCTCTGAGCCAGGAATGCTGATTCGCATGGATTCTTGGTGGCATGAAGGAAAGCAACATTCAACCAGGGTCATGCCATGTTTCAGCAGCAAGAATCCCAGGGCACAAGGGGGTCTAGGGGAGGAGATGGGATTGTTTACAATTCATGCCACCTTCTCTGCCATCACATGGAGACTCAATGATGAAGAGCTGCTCCCATGGACAGTGCTGACCCCAAGGAAGTTGCCAACCTGGCCTGGGGACAGAGGGATTTAGCTCAGCGTAGTGATTTATATTTAATATAAAACTGCTCCCTACCTTCCTCACAGATGTTGAGAGAAGGCTGAAGGTGAATTACATGTCCCTCAGGTCACAGTCACCAGGGCAAGACAGTACAAAACTGTAAGGAGTGAAGGTGTTATGTAGTAGAAGCAGAGAAATAGTACATTTAGAGAAAGGGGGAGACGTGCAGAACTTCACTGCCCAAATCGACTTAACACACTGGCACAAATGTCACCTACTGGCTTGGACTTTACTAACATTCAGGACACAGGTTTTCTAGTCCCAGAGGCAGAGCACCTTTCTTCTGGGCAAAGCAGATCAGAAAAAGACTTCTCTGCACTTGCAGCAGTGCATTTTTTTAACCAATTATCTTGTTTCCTCGTCTTTTTCCAAGTAGAATACGTCAGATTGATCTGTCTCTACATTTCTGTTTTTCTGTGGGATAGACTGCGATGCCTTTGAGAACAAAATGTCTCCTAGTCTTTTTCTGTCAGTGGATTTAGGAGTTTCCAATTCATCTCCATAACTATTGTCTGGCCTTGCTTCGGGATGGTCAACTTTGAGGGCAAAAGATAAATTCTTTCTCTGTTATTTCTCTTTCTTCTTTGTGTCAAGACAGAGGTTATTTAGATGCCAGACATCCTTTCATATGACTGAGCTTATGAGTCATTCTTTTCATAGAAGCTGCAAGAAATTGTGACATGGTTTGCATGCAAATTACTAAAACCTCAAAAGATAGTCTTCACTTTCATCAGCGCCATAGCTGGCAGTGCATGGAGTTCCTGCGTTGAGGGAGGTGTTATTAACATCCGACCATTGTGGCCATTAATTTATTCACTAATTGGTGTGTGAGACTTGGGTCTATTCATATGATACTCAATCTTTGATAAGGAAGACTGCCTAGTGGCTAGAACACCCCAATGAACTGGGAAGCATTGGAGTACCATTCAGCTTGTGAGCTGGCACCAGCCACTTGATTTCTCTGTCTCCATTACCTCCAGTGAAGATAACCTTACAGAGAAAAATCTGGGACACTTTTGCGGCAGTAATACAAAAAGCTAATGTTAACACTTGGAAAAGTGCATGCTGGTTTTTGCCAGTGGCAGCTTCAGACTCATCAAAAGCCTAGGGATATATTTGAGTGGAGGTTTTTTTCTGCCAGTGACTTAGAATATTGAGAATTTATCAGGAAACAGGAATGTCATTGATTCACCATGAGTGAACGAAAAAGCTATCTCCTCTATTTAAATCTTTTTTCCATGATCCTGAAAACAGTTTTGCAGTTGATATGTGTAAAACAGAGCTGTTCTGGTTCAGCTTGAAGTCATATTTTCTTTAGAGTCGCCTCACATGAAAACTCAAAATAATATCAGTCTACATTTCCTGGGCTGTGATTGTTACTGTCTGCAGATTTCTTTGAGGGCCTGAGGTGGAAGGCACCATGTGGCTGTGACACACAGTTGTAAAGCTGTGATTCTGACAGCAGAATGCTAATCTGAAATGTGACTCTGGAATTACTGTTGCTGCTGCTCTTTCCTCCCCCTTCGCAGAGAAATACATAGACATCAGATGCTCCTCATTCTTTTTTCCCCATCTTCCATGTTTTCAGTTCCACTGAGGTAGAAAATAACCTAAAATGCTTCTGAAATTGTATTTTCCAAGGGATTTCCTAATGCATCAGGCTGGCCTGCCTCAAATGGGTAGAAACAGAAATCTGTCCCTTGTATGGAACAGCACAGTGAGCACTTATTTTCTGTAAATGAATCCCCCACCTCCCCTTTCAAATAACTGTAATAATATGTACTCTGTTTTTTTTGGTAAGTTTTTGACTCAACTTGGAACACTGGGTGCCATCCAGTTGCTGACCTTAGCCCAAAATGAGCCTTTTACACATGAAGCAGTGCATTTATGTCTATTCCCTAGTAAGCACAGTCTGGAGGCTATGGTCTGCAAAGCCTTTCTTCTAGTAATGACGTTTGGAAAACCTGTTTGTTTTGGTTTTTTTCTCTTTAATTGCAGGCACCTGCATTCACCGTGGACTGCTGAATGTTAGCCAGCCCTATGTTGCCAAGCTGAACTGGAGAGGATTTTCCTACAAATATGGTTCCTGGGGTAGAGATTACGACCCCTCTCACCCAGAGAAGGAACTCTATTGGGTTGCACCATTGAACACAGATGGGAGATACTTAGAATACTACAGAATTTATAGTTCCTTTGATGATTTACTGCTCTTTAAATCCATGTATCAAAGTAGGATAGTATATGGGGAAGGAAGTGGTGCTGCCCTTTATAAAAATTATTTGTACTATCATGCTTATAATTCAAGATATATGGTAAAGCAGGATGTAAACACAAACAGAGAGGTTTTGAGGAAGGAGCTTCCAGGTGCTGCTGTCGGTAACCGCTTCTCTTATGCAGGCGTAGCATGGCAGGACATAGATTTTGCCGTGGATGAAAGTGGGTTATGGGTAATATATTCAACTGAAAATAACATGGGCAACATTGTGATTAGCAAACTCAATGAGACCACACTTGATGTGCTAAGTACTTGGCAGACGAGACAGTACAAGCCATCTGTTTCCAATGCTTTCATGTTATGTGGTGTTCTTTACGCCACAAGGCCAGTGAACACTAAGGAAGAGGAGATCTTCTACATGTATGACACAAGTACTGGCCAAGAAAGTAAAATTAGTATCTTTATGGAAAAGAAGTTAGATACAATCCAGAGTATTGATTATAGCCCCACAGATCAGAAACTGTATGTTTACAGTGATGGTTACCTTGTAAGATATGATGCGGCCTTTCAGGCTTAGTACCTCAGTCATATATGCGTATGATAAAACTGGCAGCAGCTAATATGAGAGATCCAATAGGCCTTTAGACAACGCTATTGCCAGTTTAGAGTTCATCTGGTCTGATGTACTATATGTGTGGGTGTCATACAGGCACTTATACTCCTTAAAAGGATTGCCCACTCTGATCACTAGTATTGCTGGCAGCGGTTTTGGCACTACTGGGCTTTTTAGGTTTTGATTGGTGTTTATTGATGCTCAGTGCTTTACAATTGTCCTGTCTCTGAGGGTAGATTCAGTGCATAGATTTAGTGCATTGTGTTTGCAGAAATAGCTGGGCACAGACTATCTAGTGACCGAGAAGCTAATTACCCACTGATTTGCATTTGTCAGAGTAACACAGGCAAGGCACTCAGAAACTGAGAATGAATTTCCACTGATCTTCATCAGAGTGAAATGAGGCCTCAGAGAAATTAATTCAAGGATTAAAATAGATTAGGAAGTAGACTTGGTTGGAAGACAGCAATCCATTTGTTGGAAGCAGTAGTATCTGGCTCAAGACTTTGGGAGGGAGGGTAAAAATGCACTTTGCAGTGTAAGTCCTAGCACAGGAAGGGAAGAGAAGGCACTGGGGAAGGGACAGAGCTCACTGCCCTCGACTTCAGTGATGCAGTGGGACAATGGTCCCTGGGCCTGCACCTGTAGCTGCCTCCGAGCAGTTCAACCCTCTCCCAAGCTGCCACAGTACCAGGCTGCCTTATTGGAGTGACTGTGGAGGCAAAACTGGCAGTAGAGTTTGCATCAATTTTCACTTCTGTCCCTCTCTGCTTCCCATAGTAATTCCATGTGCCTAAACCTGGCCTTACTACAGTCTAGCTATGTGCTCCATTTTCTAGCAGTGCAGCGCAAGGAACACAGGTTTCCTTTCCTTTATGCCCTTGTAAGTTTATGCAAATCCTCCCATAGACTTTATTGACCACAAACAGCTCTTGGTATATAAAATGCATTGCCATAGAATAACAGACGTGTTATTTGATGTGCCTTTTTTCAACATTTTTGCCATTCTATAATTAGATTCTTGAGAGCCTTGTTAGTCTAGGGTCCAATTTGTTCCCTGGGTAATTCTGTCTTACAGCAAGGTAAGAGGTCTTGTGGAAAACATGAGTCTGGTCAAACTAGTTCAGTATGTGATGTGATTTTGACTTTTTTTTTAATGGGTATTGTGTGATAGTTTCTGAGTATGTGCACTGTAACAATGTCTTATTTTCCTCATGTATGAAAGCAAGCTGAAAGACAGAAATTCAGAGCTCTGAAATGATGAAGAAAGCAGTTAATGTGGTTAATTTTCTTCTGTTACATATGCAACCATGCCTGTGTCCTCTAATAATCAAAATCAACATGTATGCAAATGATTGCCTTTTTTAATAAAAAAAAAATTTCAAGGAATCAAGCTGTTCTATAGAGTCATTTAAAGCTGCTTGTGACAAATAGGTAACTTCTGGGATGCAATGGGAAGCTATGGCACCAAATATTTGAAACGGGATCACTGCGCTCACTTGGACTCTGTGTGCTTAAGCAGGAACAACGCAAAGGTGTGAATCTGTATGGCAACAAGTACATAAGGGGAGCTTTATTTCCCTGCACAGAAATATGTTAGCTGGTTAGGGTAACACTTCTCTGCTGAGCTGAGATGTTACTCAAGATATTGGAGGCAGATGAACTGATAACATGTTTTGAATCCAGGTGCTGCCACTTATCAGGTATCAGCATCTGTTTCTTGGAAACCTGTGAAATGCATTTGAAATCCATGGAGGCGTTGGTGCAGTAATCAGATCAGGCAGTACAGGCAGGGCTGCTGTGTGAATAATCTGTAACAGACCAAATAAGGATTTGGCTGAGAAAGGAAGAAGAAAATACTGCAAAAAAATTTTCCCTCTTCATCTGTGTGTGTGTCAAGGACGGTGAGCAGCTCTCCACTTATTTTCAAGAAATGCCATCAGCAGGGGCCTTGAGGCTCCTCAGCTCACCACCATTTAGAGAGGGAGTTGATGTTAGCATACAAGTGATTGATTCTAGTGAATTGACTACGGTTCTCAAGTCCTTCCTTCAATGCCTTTAATGTTTCAATGGCTTTAAGCTGAAGAAGTGTAGATTTAAGTTAGGTATTAGGAAGAATTTCTTTACTGTGAGGGCGGTGAGGCACTGGAGCAGATTACCCAGAGAAGGGTAATCTGAAGGATGCATCAGCCCTGGAAGTGTTCAAGGCCAGGCTGGATGGGGCTTTGAGCGACCTGGTCTAGTGGGAGGTATCCCTGCACATGGCAGGGGGGTTGGAACTAGATGAACTTTAAGGTCCCTTCCAAACCAAACCATTCTATTCATTCCATGATTCCTAGGGACGGCTTTCCCTGCTTTGGAAGGATTTCCCTGCTAGTTGGCCTGGATTGGAGACTTTAATGGTGAGCTGGAGGCGGGGGTGCTGTGGCTGCACACCATGTTCCACAGCAGTGTGGCCCAGACCTGTATGGCTTGGCACCAGGCTCTAGCTGGACATCACTGAGGTGGGAAGATTGTGACAGCAGACATCTCTTCAGGGTGCCACTCAGTGTCACTGCAGAGATGATAAAGCATAACCAGCTTGGACCTTGGTAGCTCAGTACAAGAAGGAAAGCAGAAAGACCCCTGCACTTTCAAAACCTTAAAATATCTTGTGTAGAGAGTCTGGGTAGGATGTTTTGGTGCTGGCAAGACTGACTTTGTCCTTTGATTTTTGTTCTGTGCTAATATTTCTTAGGCAACAGGTGCCAGGATGCAGCAGGGACTCCCCATGGGTCTGTCAGGGCAGGCCTGGCAGCCAGGGCCCATCTCTGGGATCAGGGCAGCTGGGGGGCACCAGAGCAGCCCCAGACCCAGGTGTTGGATACCTGGGCAGGGCAGGGCTGTGGGGAGCTGGATGTGGCATCACTGGTTAGGGGCTGATGGCCCTGGAGGCTGGCATGGGGTCGTGGGCAGGGTAGAGGGAGCCACAGCTGGTGGGCATGGTGGGCAGGGAGGCACATAAGTGCCCCTGGGGCACTGACAGCTGGCAGTGCTTCTTTTAATGTTATGAGAGGCTTTGCAGAGTTGTAAAAAGACCAATATCCTTTAAAAACGAGAAAAAATTAAGGCACAAAATGACTTTATTTCAGCTCTTGGCCTGTTGACTTGACACCTCCCCATGGAGGTTTTGGGGCCTATAAACAATATTGAACATAAATAGTACCTGCCACAGAACCTGGAGGAGAGGACATCTGTCTGCGTGGTGACACAGGGAACTGCAGTATGGGGATTTCCAGGCAATTTCGCTGATGAGTGGTTTTCACACCATCTAGCTCAAGACACCTAAGGTGGGAGACTTGGCTATGATCCATGCAACGATGGCATATGGGGAGAGAGGGATCTTCTGCAAAGGAGCCCTTTAAGAAGCAAGAGTAATACATCTTTTCACTTCTTTCTTTAGACTTGTCCTTTCAGGCCTTGGCTGAAGGTGGTTCAGTAGAGCTGGCTGTTAAAATTACAGCAGGTTCTTGAACTGGCCATGGCACACAGCCTTGCGCCAGCTTCACTTGCTGTCCCTGTTACCTGCTCTCCTGTTGCTGGTGCTAACTCTGCTTTATTTGGGGGTTGTTCCCTCCTCTCCTTCCTCCTTGGATGTGGAGAAGACCTTACCCCCATACCTTCCAGCATGGACTCTTGCTGGTTTAGTAGCTCTACACCGTTTCTTGAGAAGGCTTTTTCCTGCAGTGACATAAGTTTCACTCTGACCCTTTTCACCCAGACTTTCCTAACACTCACTGACATTGTTCTCCCTGGTCTCTTCAAAGTGCAGTGACATATTCTTCCTCTTTTGCCTTTTGCTGTCTTCCTTGGTCCCACTATATCGTTAAAAAGTTAGATATAAGCTCTCTACTCTTGGATCCAAGACTTTCACATCCTTCCCTCTCAGCAACCAAGTTACTGGAGCCCAAACAATGCCAGCCTCCTTCATCCTCCTGCTCCCTTGTTACTTGCCCTTCTGTTAATTCCACCTTTTCTCTGAGATGCCCTTCCCATGACTCTTTCAAATTTCTCACAAATTACTCTGTGAAGCTCCTGATAAATTGCTAACTGGCTACAGTTTATTTGTTGCCTTCAGTAGGAGACTGGTATTTATTTGCATTGTGTATTCAATTAGCTGGCACATGAGCGCATAAAGCTGGCATGCATGAACTCTCTTATTATTCATTCCCGTATGTCACTCCCTCACTCTCTGTTACATTCACTTGTTATATCTTGTCTTAAACAGAGGTTGTGTGTTCCTCAAGTGAAATACCTGTCTTTCAGTTTGGGGTAGTACAGCACCCAGCATAATGGATTGATACCTTCCTCCTCTTTTCTGGGTACTTCGGAGAAACAAACAATAAGGAGCAACAAGAGCTGGCCAGGGATTGTTGCATGCATCTGTGTTTTTGTCTGAATTTTAGTGCATGCTGCGATGTGTGCTGCATATAAATTGGCTTTGAAAAGTAGGCAAACAATATGCTTCCAGACAACAGGGTAAACATTCTGTTGGAAACTGTTTCAGTAGCTATACACATATAATGTAGCTACAATGCATCCCTAAATTTGTACCATGTGGGGTAGGATCACTTTTTCTCCTGCAAATATTTGATTTCTTTCCCTCCTTTCTTTGCGTTTTTGTGGCTGCACAACAGTTGCTCCCTGAAAGCCACAGACCAATGGCACAAGTGTGAGCCATGCGCGGAGTCTGCAGCCACAACCTGCTTCATACTGCCAAACAACCTGTCGCTTTGCAGGACTAGGAGTTCTCCTAATAGGACAAAATACTTGCTTTGTTGGTGAGCTGGGTTTGGAGAGATGAGAATTAAGGACTCTCGACATGATGGTTTGTAAAAATGAGCACGTGCGAGGGTGAATGTGTGTGTCTTCCCCTCTACTTTCTGGGTTGCTGCCAGTTTGCAAGCTGTCACCAAGTACAGGGAAGCAAATGAAGTGAGTGAAGCTGCATGGACAACACTTCTGTCAGGCTTTCAGGGGAATGGCTCCTGCCACAGGCCTATATTCTCCAGTATGTTCGACCATGTTGGCTGTACTTGTCCATGTGAAGGGAAATCTGGCTTCCTCAGCAATTTGCTGAGGCTTCCTCAGCAAATCTGCTCTTCCTCAGCAGTGAGGTTGGAAATTGGTGGCCCAGTCCCCTGCTCAGCAGCTTCTAAACTTCTTTAGCTACTGCCTGCTGTGTGTGATTCATAGGGAGTAACTGGACACAGCCATATCCCACATACATCTCTCTGCCTTTGGTACAAGCACGGTGCTGGAGAGAGAAGAACAGTGGTGCTATACAGCTAGTGGATCCACCCATGGCAGAAAGTGTCACTGGCAGAAGACATCTGAGTGTACTGCTTTTGGCTGGAGCTGTGCAGAAGAAGGGCAGAATTCTAGGCAGAGGTCCCAGGGGGTGTCCTCATCCCCTCTGCTTGAAGGCAGGAACATGTGTATCTGAGCTGCCTTTGACAGCTGTTTGTGTAATCTGTTCATTAAAATCTCTAATGATGGAGATTTCAACGTCTCCCTAGTGGCCTCTTTTGGCACTTAACTATCCTCACAACTAGGAAATTTTTCATAAACCTTCTCTGATGAAAATTAAGTGGATTTAAGAAGATAAGCATGACTATGCTGCTGACACCAAAGGAGGTCTGCCCAAAGAGGATGCCCCAGCATCCTCTACATAGCAGTGGTCAATAGCAGAGACTTCACAGAAGTGTATAGGAGTAGGACAAGGATGCAGTGATAATCCTGCCACTGGACCTCTGTATCATGAAGTTTGGGAATGTTTTGTTGGTCTGTCTGTGACAGGTTCAAAGCACAGTTAACTCTCATCTGTGTAAGAATCATTTACATGATTTTCATATAGCTACAATGTCTTCTCTTTTCTAGATCAAGAAAGTCCAGATTCCCATCCCTTCCTCCTTGGTCAAATTTTCTAAACCTTATAAAATTTGTGTTGGTCTCTCATTTCGGTTGACCCACAACTCCTTTCATCATCTTTGAGGAGAATGGACTGGTTACCTGTAAATCTCATGTATAACACCTTGAACTGGCACCATCTTTTATTGATGATGAGTTTAGCTCCCATCTGGTTTGAAAGAAAAGAACTAAGGAGCTATGAAGAGAAGAAAGAAGAAGGGGGCTAATACACTAGCCCAAGCAACATCCCTGAACATGGAGAGTCCCACAGCCTGTCTCCTGCACTGGATGTTCATGAATGGTATGCATGACATACACAGAAGCTGCCCTGTATAGGAACCAGCCCTAGGACTTCTTTCTCAGAGAAGCACAGAAGAACTGAGCAGTCCTTATCCCTCAGGGTCCAGGCATATTGCATTCCTGCTTGCATGGTAATACAGTTTTCAGAGGAGGACTGGAGAATTTGCACCCAAACCCCAGCACCTATAGTATTCCCTGCTGGTGCTGTAATGAGAGTTGAAGGATATAAGGATTTGTATGGGGTTTGGCTCTGACTCCTAGTGTTGCAGTGCCAACTTACTGGGAGATTTCATTCTTTGGCATTTCCTTCTGGCTGGCTCAGTGTTTTGGTTGTTCTGCATCCTCCTCCTAGAAGCTCAGGTCTTTCACAGTATTGCATGGGGAACTGAGGATATGTCTGTGCCCTGCAGTGCAAGTCTCTACAGTGACACTTGAGTCATTAAGCTGCGATGATGCAAAGATGCCAGTGCCTCTTGGACCAAGGACAGAATCCTCTTTGCTGTCTTTCATTTGGCAGTATAGACAGATTCTTGAAGCTGAAAAACAGGATTGCTGTTTTAGCAGATGCTAACATGAGCACTTGGCTAGCAGACTATGTTAATGTGGCTAACTGGCTTCCAGAGTGCAAGCACTCTGCCACAGGAATGACCCAGCTTGTTTAGAAATTCCTGACAAACCTCTCAATGCAGTGTGGAATGGATACCTGGACAGGCAATTTCCTCAGTGCTGGACACTCTGCAACGGGGTGTGGGAATGCATTTTGTGCCTTCACCTAGTGAGCCGTAGCTTTGTTAACCTTCTGGGTTCTTGGCTAATTTTTCATGCATCAATTAATTAGCTCCTGATCCGTAAGCAGGGAGGGCCAAAGAATACTCTGGAAAGACTGGGGTGATGGAAGATTGCTGCCATTGCCTGTGTGATGGAAGATCATTGTTGGAAAGATTGACAAAAAGAGCTCAGGTTCTTGATGTTTATGTAGGAAGCACATACACAAGCTGCTCAAATCATTACCATCTGTTTTACGAACAGACCCCAGAGCATTAACCTGTTCTATTAGTTGCCTATGCTGGAAATACTGTTTTATGTTAGCTGAGGTACAAATCCTTCTTATGCATAATGCAGGACATTTTATACATTTGACAGGAATGCAATTTGAAACATTTTGAATGAAAAAATTCTCTGCTGAATTGTTTGATTGTGATGAAAAATACCCCCAAGAAACAGTGACGTTAAAGATGCTCAGTCTTTGGAACTCAGGAAAGTTTGGAGTGATAAAATGCACCTTGATTAAAGATTTTCTGCATCTCCATTTTGGTCTATTTTAAAGATTAGGAAAAGGGAAAAGATTAGTGTGGCTTTTAAAATGTGAGTAATAATGATTACCTCTTCATATCGTGGCTTTTCTCTGTGGGCCACAGAGACTTTCACTAACAGTAATTTAACTTGGAAACCTCAATGTGAAGAATGGGAAGATGTAATAATACTCCTCATGTTCATGCAAAATTCCATGCCTCTAAAAATGGGGAAGGAAAAAAATCAGCTGGAAGTTGTGAAAGATCTCTTTATCTACAAAACATTCCTTTATAGCTTCTCTTCCCTTGAGGAATCTGCAGCTTTCCGGAATGGGGGACAGTCAGGTTTCTGTAGGACAAAAGAAGTATGTGCACCTGGGCTTTTGGCTGCAGACTACTGAGATTTTTTTTCCTTCAACCAATATGACTCCCTTAAAAACTTTGGGATACAGTCTGTGCAGCTCCATACTTCTCCTTGCCATGCAGGACAGGAACCAGGATGGGGAATGGTGCTCTTTCTGGCATCACCAGCTCCTGCAGGGACTTCTTAGTGTAAATCTTTGGGAACCGGATTATGTTTTGGAAGTGATTCTTTGATGTCTTCTTATTGAGGGCCCGGGGGCTTTAACTATGTGTCTGTTCTCTGCTGGAGATGGGGAAGTATTTTCTCTTTTCCGTAGCTCAGAATAATTCCTGCCTTTTCCTTTGTATCAGCTGTAAGGAAAGTGGCCCAGAGAGATTCAGATGTGCATCTGTAGGCACAGAATCAGGCTCAAGGAGACTGGCAATTATTTTTCTTATTCTGATCCCTGGAGTGATGTCTGGAATCTGGGGTGATGGTCATAGCATAAAAGCCTCAAGATGAAAGACTGATCTGTTGATTTTTATTTTTATCTAGTGTTAATGGTTCATGTTTCTATATGGAGAAATATGAGCAAGGAATTCCTTCTGTTGCAAAGCAATCTTCCAAAAAACATTTTGATGTGGTTAGACTCATAAATAAATGGCTTTTTAAGTGCACTTATTCCTCCTGGGAATGGAAGTGGATTCATAAACAGATCACAGAAGTCCATTTTTGCAACCCTCAGAAAAAAATTGGCACTATGTATATTGCAAGAAGAATAGAGCTTAGTTCAAGTGACACAGGCTGACCTACTGGTGAGAGCTCCCAATTCTTTCATAGCTAATTCTTGAAGAAATGTAGTTGGAGAGCAGAGACAGGGAGTGAGGAAACACTGTGTGGATGATCAGCAGTCCAGCAAGGTTCCTCATCCTTGGTTATTTACGAGTATAGATCTTCTCTTAGTGCAGAGCTTCAGCTTCCAGCATTGGGATTTCTATGACTCACAGGATATCATATGGATATACTTTATTTTTTTTTTTTGCAGCTTGGGAAAGAGAGCTCCATATGAAATGTGTCTATGAACCATGAGCAAGAAGTTTTTCCACTGCCAGCCTATGGTGGGGTTTTGGACTGGGTGTTCTAAGCGGTGTGTCCAAGGTAGTAGGAAGATGGTATTTACAGGATGAAAGTGAAAGCTGTAGATACAGGTTTGTCATCAAAATGGGAAGAAGAGGTTTGAATGATTGGCTTTGAAAAGGTTTGTGGGTGAACAAATAACAAGGACAGACCACATCGTTTTTGGACTTTCAATTTTCAAGAGAAATGCTTAACCAAAATTTCCTGCCTGTTAAGCACTTCATTAAGTAAGATTTTACAAATTGTACATTTATACAGTGTGTGTTTACAGGTTGTTCACTACATTCACAATGTACTTTTGGCCAAGAATTATTTTGTACCCATAAATCACACACGTTTATTTCATACAGTGAAAAATGCTGTTTGCTAATTGAACAATGCACTAAACAGGATTTAGCAGTAGCACCTGTGGAGCATTCCCAGGAGTTAATCCTTCATGTATCTTGGTAAGGAATTATTAGCAGACTGCAACAGGGTGAAAAGTATCCTTCATCAGTCCACATTGTAAAAGATAGGTGTTACCATAGGTACTAGTGGCTGTATTGACAAGGTCTCAGTTTTACTGCTGAAATAGGGCACTCTAAAGAGCACCGTTTAGTTTTAGACATTTCAGACATGATCAGCAGAAAAGTGGTTAATGTGCTGAGAGCTGGAAAAGAGATTATGGTTAAATGGAGCAAAAATTGCCATTTTGTACCTGACTCTTCACAATCCTGCCTTCGTTTGCAGCTGTATTGTGTCATCAAACCATGAGCAATCCATGGGGTTTCAGCTGCATGACTCCCATTAATTTTAATCAGAGTCAGGAGAATAAACTGCTGAGCAAAGCACTCTGAAAATGTACCCCTCCGTTCTTAACAATTATATTACTCTGCTTTGTGCAGTGGGGAATCTTTAGGAGGCAGAGCCTGAATGCTGCATCACTTCACTACCTGCTCTTTGAGCATAATGAAATCAGCACCGTTTGCAGCCTGCTCCCTACTACAGTCGACAACTGATTTCACTACACAAACGACCAAATGATTGACTTCAGCATGTCTCTACATGAAACAGATACAAATCTTCCAGGGAGATATCAGCTGTGTTTTACAGGATGGAAAGGCTGTTTAGAAATATTTGGTGATGTCGTCCTTTAATTAAAAGTGTTGCCAGGATACTATCAAGTTATACAGGGTAACTGTGACTGTGGCAGTCCCAGTGTTAGAGATGAACAAATGACAGCAGTCGGAACCCTTGCCATGTGTTTAAAGCTAGAGCAGAAGTCCAGGTGCAAGCTGATATATCCCCACTGCCATATTTCCATGAACTATAGCAGGCATGCAAACCCCAGAATGGTGCATGCAAACAGCCCTGCAGCAGTCAGAGCCTGTGAGGTGCTGGAAATCCTCATCCCTCATTAGTGTCACTGACTGAGAGATGCTCAGTGCTGCTCAGAACCACAGATAGGCAGTGAGCACGTAGAGCTGGCATCTAGCCCTCTCACTGTATATGTGCTTCCTGGCTTTTATGCCCAGGCTCAATTGTTCTGAGTAAATAACCGCCCTCATTTACAAATCTGCATTCTGAATAATTTCTTCAGCATTCAAACATGGCCCAACCTTTTACATGACCCTCAGAGTGCAGATAAAACCGCAGAGATTTCCTGTGGGAACTTTAAAAAAACAATAACCACAAACTCCTCTGAAGGACAGATAAAAATGTGGTGAAAGTTTCATTAGCAACAAATTCTAGCCCTTTTAGTTGCACTAGCAGCCATATTTTTTGTTCAGCGGGACAGTTTTTGCACAGATGTCAAGTTTTGCTACTTGAGGAATGTGAAAATGAGAACAGAGTTTTCAATGCATTTGGATCAGTAGGCATAATCAGGTTTTAAGACTACCCTTCCTTATCCAGATAAACAGTAATTCTTTACAATGATTTCTGAAGTGTACCATGTTCCCATTTACTCAGACACGCAGTGCTTATAGTGGGAACCACTGAAAAGCGTTGTCCTGCATTATCTGAGGGATTTTGAAGGAAATGAAGCAAATCTGCTTTACAATACATTGTTCCTGCAAGGAAGGATCTCACAGAATCTAATCTTTTTTTCATTCATTTTTTAGTGTAGCCTGCACAAGAGGCAGCTCTTCAGCATCATTTGTATGATAATAGCATTGTTTTGTCCCAAATATGGTGCAGATCTCAAGGACCTCCATAGCTACATCACAGGGATTGTTCAGTCCAGACAAGGGGGAGGCAATTTTAAAGGGAACAAGTCCAAACATAGTGAAGTGAATTCCAAATATTACCGTTAAATCGTTACATTACCTTTTTCGTCTGCCACCAAAGAGCTTTTTCAGCAAGAGGGACATTTGTCTTCCCATGGAATTTCTGCCAGACCAGTATACACTGAGCTTTTCCAAGAGACTTAGTCCCCTGAATGTCACCTGTCTGCCTAATCCTGGACTGCAATAGAGCTTTAGGCAGTCAATAAATTCTTAGCCTCAAAACAGAGTTCCTTTTCAGTGTGAATGGGTAATTAAGGATAAACTTCTGGGAATTTTGGGGTGAAGTGGGAAGTCACTTAGACCTTAATGTAGTTTAGGTCTAGAACTGTCTGAGGGGCTGTGCCTGGCTCCCACAGCCATTCCAGAGGGGTTTGTACTTCCTATCTGATAGCCATGATACCCCAGGGTATCTTGAATGCTCCTAAATACTCACATGAGAGCAACCACAAACTAATTTATTAATGATTTTAAGCAACTACTAGGCTAGGAATGCTCTAAGGTCTGCAGAATGGATTGGTGTTTGAGGTTTAGGTGTCATATGGGGAGATTGGTTCCTTTTGTTTTTTCTCTGTGGATTATGCAGGGAGCCCAGGGAAACTGGCCTCCTAATTTAGGCACTTCGTTTAAAGCTGGCAACATGAATCCCCCAAGTGCCAGTTAGAACAGTGCCTGGGCTTCCACAAGTGAAACTAAGTGCTGTCTGTGACTCTATAATGAGTAGTTTTATTTTAACAGAGCAAATGATTTGGCATGGATGCTTTAATTATAAAACTGAACCCACTTTTCCTTTTTGCAAAATGAATAGCTCATGAAGTGCTTGTTGTGACCGGTTGTGTAACATTCACGATCCTCTCAGTGTGATGAGTTTGCTGTGAATATTCAAAGTTCACACTTGTTATTATATGGCAAAGCCACATGAATCAGATGGAATTAAATTTATTTTATGCATCTTTATCAATCTAAAACATGTATTGCTCTATGCTAGTTGAATAGGCAGTATCCATAGAAAGAGTTAGACACTGCCCAGCAGATTCACCTTCTCCTTAAGGAAAATATGAAATAGTCAAAATAAGTAGGCCAGACAACACTCTGGAGTGTTTTTGCTTGTTAAGTGGATTAGATTAAACATGTAGGGTTTAATTCTGTGTCCCACCCTGATATTTTTCGTTTGGGTCACTTGAAGTGCCCTGGGGTATACTGCCTTGCCTCTATCTGGTCTAGAGAGATGCATTTCCCACACCCCTCTGTACAGGACACTTCAAACAGCCCTTGGTGCTTACAGTGTGTTGCAGCTGACCCCCTGAACAAGTGTTCCTCACTTGCCATGGTCAGTGAAACTGGAGGTTTCCCTGCTGATCAGGTGTACATGTTTGCTCTCAGTTGTGCTCAGTGCCTTTCCAGTTTCTGCTGGTTCCGTTCTCTTTAGTTCTTGGATGAAACCCACCCCATATGCAGAGACCTGCACCCTGGACACCTACACGTAAGTATCTGAATTCCACTGTTGCATTTGGGGGGAATGAAGTTGAATGAGATGAGTGTGACCCAAGGCTTAGACAAAATGCTCTGAGAAAAAAAAAGCCAGCTCAACTCACATCAAACTGGAACACATCTCCTTTTTGGTGGGGGAGATGCAGGACCCCAAAATAACATGATTTGCTTCATACTGGCATAACTAAGATGTGTAGCTAACTAAACCCACCCATTCCCTATACAGTCGAATCCTCTTATTCTTAAATGAGGTCAATTTTGATATGAAAATACCATTCGAAATAAAAAATGCAAAAGATTCCTTTTGAAAATGTTGAAATGAAATGTGCCATTTTGAAAGTTTCATTCCTGTTTTTTCAAATGAAATGTCAAATAAATGCAAATCAAATTTACACTGTTTCTATCATGTGAAAACAACATATTTTATCAAATCTATTATTCACCTATATTTTCAGGATAGCTTCATGTGAGCAGGCAACTCATAAAACTAGCAGAGTGTGAATTCAGTTGTAAGAAGAAGATGACAACTCATACCCTGTGACTCTCTACATAGTAAAAGAATGAAAATTCAGGTCCCATGGTATTTGTGTTAGAAAGGTTGGCTGTATAGTTGTTTTTACTGAATAGACTATGAATGAAAAATACTTTTGACTTCTAAGGAAATAATTTTGGACTGTGTTTTTGTTTGAATTGAAAACAGAACCAAACCAAACTTGGCATATAATATGAAGATAAGGTCTAGTTCTCCTACTTTATGTATTTAAATTTAGCTTATATTTTAAGATGCTGTTTAAATGATCCTTCCATAGTAATTACCTAAGTATTTATGTGGCTGTCCTCTATGTAGATATTTGGGAATAAGAGTTTTTGAAAAAACACAAAAAAGTTATGTAGTCCATCTATATTTAGTCACTTGATTTGGGCACATAATGTGTCTACTGAAGTCTTCACTTTCCCATATTTGCTATTTAGGGACCAAAACACTTAATTTAGGTTAATACTGCTGAGCCTAATATTTAAAGCTCAGCATAGGAGCCAAGATCATTGAGCTGGATTCTGTTCTAATTGTCTAATGACATTGTTCCCAGACCACTGGTGAGAGTTAGGGATAGAAGGATTATAGACACCTATAGGAGGAAAAGAAATTGAAAAGAAGTTTCCGCTGATGTGCACAACACTTTCTTAAATGTGTCCTAAAACATCAACAGGCAGGGACCTGTGCAGGAATTAGTTCTTATTTTTGGCAGTGATTTCTTAAATTATGACAACATAAGGCTCAGGTTTTTTATTTTTCCTTCAAAAGCAGCCTGACAGCCAAATAGGTCAGATTTTCTGGGCAGTGGCACTGCAAGTCTGGAGACTCAGATGGAGTGAATGCACACCTCCTGCTCAGGGAGCTGGTCTCACTGCACGTACAGAGAGTGTCTCTGATGCACATGCTCACAGTACCCATGGCCTCCAGCATCCTTAAGACACCATTGATTTCTGGAGTGAGTTTCCTATATGACTTTGGACAAGTCACGCTTTAGTTTCCTCATCTGTAGGCTGGGGATTATATTGCTAGAGTGAATGGAGGCTAAAATCACTGATGTTTGTAATTTGTGTTGATATTCTCTGAGGGGAGGCAGGCACAATAGAAGTGCAAATAAATTGTTGTGACTGTTTAGTATTTCAGTAAATGGAAAAACTCTTCAAAGCAGAGTTCAGAGCAAGTACAATAGAGTGGAAAATTACATGGGCAGAGATAAGAAAGACGACAGAAAGACGTGAGGAAGTAATTTCATTTCAGTCATTCCAGTAATCAATGAGATGTATACATTTATTTGCCAGTGTGGATTATAATATTAGCAAAGAGTTTCTCATGAAAAAAAGTACTGGATTTGGGCAGGCAAAACAAATATGAAACAGGTCCAAGCTTGATCACGGAAGCCCAAACTGGTTTCCACTTCCCTATTCATGCCTGTTGTTGATAGTTAAGAAGACGACTGACACATTTCTCTGGGAAGGGGCAGATGAGCAGGCTCCTGACTTTGAGGTGGCTCCAGTGGGACCAGGCATATGGCAGCTCGGAGCAATGGGGGATGGTTGGAGTTGGGTGCTTGCTAAGCACAGTGTGGATGTGCTGAGCTGAGCTGGGACCATCTCTGTGCCTGTGGGTGGAGGGCACATGGATCATGGAGCTTGGCGTGACCATCTCAGGTCTGCCCCCCTCAAGGTGGGTGAACACAGGCTTTGTAGACACTGGAGGGGTCAGCACAGCTCTGCTGAGTGGGAAGCAGGAGGCAGCTTTTGCTTGGGCCATGACTTTGGAAGTAATTGTCACTTGGTGAGGGGAGACTGCTCTGGTGACAATGCAGGAAGCAGGTTCTGGGAGTGAATTATGGGAACCAATTCCTTGTGGGCAGGTTACTCACATTTGTTGTCATCATCATTATTCCTCTCCTTAAGAGAGAATGCATTCCTAGGAGGGCTGAGCAGGGTATCTGTAAGTGCAGTTTGAATACAAAAGAGGCTTTCTCATGTACATACCATGGACTGTGACTGTGGAAATGGCCATTTGGCAGCTTAGGAGAAATGAACTATTTTTCAACCTAGCACTTAGAAGAAAGGTTATCCCACATCAGCATTGTCACCACAATGCTTTGCACTGTTCACATCAACAAACACATCAGGGAAGAATGAATGTCTATTATTCGTTTGAGTATGTTTCCTCAAACTCAGCATTGACACATACCATGAACCAAAGTCCTTGTCATGTTCCTACTTATGCTGCGTCATTTCTGTCCCTGAGCAAGCCTCCTAAATTCCCAGATTGTCATTCTCACACTCCTAGTAAGCAGTTAATCCCCTTACAGAGAGAGATGGCACTGAACTGGACCCCAGATAGGAGCATAAGAAAACAGGACCTTAGAACTTGGAATTGGGTCTATATATACAGCAAGCTCCCCTTCGGCAGTTCAGGTGCTCCAGATCTTTGATCTTCTAGAAGTATTGGTTAGAAGCAATAACTGAAAACTGAAGTCTCCCCTATATAAAATACATCTGATGTCTAAAAGAAAATACTCTGATCTGGGGTAGGTTATGCCAGCTCTAGGGCAGTGGGAGGATGATGCTACACAGGAGGTCACAATATGCACTGATTTTTTACACCTTTGTATCACACAAATGACAGGAGAGAGAAAACATGGGTGAAGAAAAGATATGAGGAGGTAAAGAATAGAAAGAATAAAGTGAATCCTGAAACCCTAAAAGGCTCATACCTGAAAGCTATATGAAATGGTTGAGGACGTTAGCTGTGCTGAAGAATGAGGACAGAAGTAATCTGAGCTGGGTTAATACAATATTACATTATTTAAATAATCTATTTAATTCTTTTTAATTTGTGGGATCTTTTTCTTGGAAACTGGGGTCCTTATGACACTAAAGGAGTGTTAGCTCTCCTTAAAAAGCTGACCCTGCCACAAAAGGGACTGCTAAGAAAAATTGAAAACAGCTCCTTAACAATGGATGCTTCAGTTATAGTGTGCAAGTGTTGGAAAAGCATGTCTCAGGACTTCCAGAGAGCTGCTGCATAGAGCTGAAAAGCGATTAAGGCTGGCAAATCACTGTATAGTTTTGCACTGCCAGTCTTGAGGCTGTCTCAGTAATGGTGTGACTTACTCAATTCAATATAGCCTTGAAAAGGGACCTCTTGAGCTCAGAAATGCTGTTGTGTAGACCACTCATTTGCCTTGAGGGGATTGTCACAACATTTCCATGGCAATTGCTCTTGTAAGCTGAGAAACGTTTAGGAGGCTGCCATAAGATAGACACTGGGTAGTATGCACTGACTTGTGTGCATGTATGTGTGTGAGAGAGAATGTCTCATGGAAGATCTATCCTATCTGACCCACTAAAGTAGCTCAACTGGCTCAGGTGTTTCTCTCAGTGCTGTAAAGGTCTGTTTTTAGACCAATTGCTAAGCTTCAAGTGGGTATGTCTGCAGAAATCAGGATTGTTTTGTGAATTATTTGTCAGCAGAAAAAGCAATCTAAATGCAGGAGATAATGTATTCATAATGCATAATTTGACTATTTTAGAAGCAATTATGCTTTTGAAGCCATCAGTGTAAGCTTAATGCAGACAAAATGGAGCTCTTAGTGCCACCACTAAAGCCCTCTTCCTTTTCACTGCCACTGGGCATTGTATAACCCTTTTTTTTCTCACCTGGATACTTTCTCCAAATCCCAGTATACAGGTCATGTTAAAATCTTTCTGCTTCTTCCTGTACAACAATACTTGTCCTTTCCCCTCCTCCCTGCCACTAATTATTTCCCACCTACGCCCTCATCACCTCTCATTTCACAAGCCATCACTGTGTTAAGCCACCTCAGGAAGATTTCTGAAACTTTAGTGTAAAATAGACGCTGGATTGGAATTTTGAGTAACATTTTCAGGAAAACCTTAGCCACGGTTCCAGTCTGCAGCTGTGCACACCAAATAGCAGCATTTCTGGAATGTTGTAGGACTTGGCTTCTGCCCACCCACTGATGTTAACTGGGATCACCAACAGTTTGTGGCTGCAGAGAGGTGAAGCAACATGGACACTGCTAGATCCTCAATATGTCAGCCAGGTCCTTGGGGCAGGCTCTTGCAGCAGTACAAAAGGAGTCTGGTCTAGTTTATGGCTGTGGCTTATCTAAGCAGGCAGGAAAAAGAATGAAGTCTTACCTGGTGGTACTATGTGTGTCTGTAGTGCTTTTACTGTGTGTACAGTATACTTGTCAGCTTATTGCTGCTACTGCCATGTGCGAAGGCTATTGTCACCTGGCTGTGGCTTGTGGCTTATCAAATGCCCTTTCTTTTGATCTAATGGCCTGTTGCATGTTTGGCAAGGAAAAAGTAGCTGGGGCATTTGGCTGTCTTTGAGAAACTGCTTTGCTATTATTTCACAGCTCTGTGGTTCTTTCCACTTCACCGTGCACAAGTGTTACTTATCATGGCCCACCTGGCCAACTTCAGAATGTCTTAACTGTGAAAGCGTGTGAAAACTCCCCGTATTCTATCAGTGTTTTTCTTTCTGGTGATAGGTGGTGCTGAGAAGAGAAATAAATAGGCAAAGGGCTGTGCCAGCTGGGAAAAGAATGAGCTGTTTTACGTGTCAGGAGGACATAGGACAAGGAGCCACAGCCTTTAGTTACAACACGCGAACAGTATTGATCAAAATTTAGAAAGATTTTCTAACTCTAAGGACAGTCAAACATCTAAGACAATGACTAGGGTTGTTAAAGCATCTTTAAGGCTGGATAAATATCTGTGAAGGATAACACAATCTTGGTTATTCATGTTGTGCTGTTGGGTCTAGTCTGAACAGCCTCTTGTCATGCCAGAGGTCTTGTTCTGGTCCCATTTGTGAGTCCATCTCCTATCTGGTAGCTCAGCAATAAGCGCTTTCTTTCTCTGACTTACATCAATAACTTTAAATTCTGAAATTAGACTTAATACAGATCTCCAGCTTCATTCCTGAGTTTTGCTAATTGCCACTTACTGTCTTGTTTTATACATTCACAAGACATCTTGCTCTGCTTTTTTTATCAGTTTATACCTCTCAAGGATCTAAACAGTAGCAGCCTGACTAGTTATGATGCTTTTTCCAATGACGTACCTTGGTGTTCTGTATTTTTAACCTTGAGTCTGTCCCGATTTGCTTTATATGCAGCTTCACAAGGCTTTTTAGGGTATTTCAGAATTGACCTGAGCAATCAGATGTGTCTTGTAGAGCTCAAATTGTTAACAGCACATTGACAGTTGAAAGGTATTTTACCTCTCCTTGATGACTGCAAAGAAAATTCTTCAGAAAGGGAGTCCTGAAGTATTTGTAAAACTCTTTAGGAAACCAATGTGTTTCTGTTATTTAACCACTGTCAGATGACCCGATATTCCACATCAGGGAGCAGGATAGGATTTCTGCTTTCTCTGTTGACATTTGCAGAAACTCATCAAAGGCAGTTCTCATATCGAATATCACAGTCCAACCAGGCTGGATTTACATGGTGTTTCAGGGTGTATTGACTTTCCACTGTGACTTCCAAACCACCTTCTGAGTCAATGGCTGATTTATTGTATGTTAGTGGCTCAGACACAGTTCTCCTAGTTGAACTATGAACCTTGCTGTAAGAGTATTCAGAGTATATTCATTTAAAATGAATTTTTATCTTTCTGATTGAAACATGCAGTCCAACATTTCTGTTTCTCAACAGAGTTCCTGGGATTTGTTGTTATCTTGTTCTTTTTATATTTTTTGTGAGGTCCACAGTCACAGAGACCACTGCAAGAACATTTTCATATGCTTTCTGTATTCCTCTACAGCTTTGAAAAGCATGCCCACTTTTTGCCTGTGTGTGTCTGTGTATAAATGCACGTGTATATTTATTTCCTACTGGAATCAAAACAGTATAAGGAATGAAAATCTTACATGACAAGCTCTCAGTTGCCAGTAATGAACACAGAATACAAAATCAAATTAAACCCCCACATGCTAGAAGATAGCATTAGGGACAATTTGACATTTATTGATCAACAGATGGTGATTAAAAGGATAAAACCTTGATTGTCTTGCTAAAAGCCCAACCTCATAGTTCTGTCTAAGGAATGTCTAACATATCAAATAAAACACTCAAAGCATCAATGAAATCATAGGAAGATCAGTCTAAAAGGGGGTTTCATATATGTTCTTATCAGAAGTGCAGTTAATATCTCCCCTTTAAAGGAATCATATTTTTAGCTTGGTAGTTTTCTGAAAATGAATCTTCTCCTCCAGGAGAAGTATTCAGATAGTAAACACGAGGGAGAGAGAGAGAGCGAGTGTGTGAGCATGTGTGTTAAACTGTATTGAATGAGAGGTGAATCGAATACTTTCTTTCCCTTCTGCTCTGTTCTTTCAGTGCAGTTCAGCTTTCCTTATAAAAGGATACAGTGTACAGTCCTGTCCTTCAAGAGTGGGAACCCCATGGCAGTGGGGAGGTGCCTTTGTCAATCACACTGGAGTGAATGGGGGGGCAAAGACAAACTCTAAAATTATTTGGTAGCCTGCTCTATTCCCTTTCTCTTGCACCATGCAATTAAGTGCTGCTCTCCATGGGGTGCCTGTGAGCTACCTAATAAAGGTGTTTAATCAGTAGCTTTGTGTCACAGATCCCAGAGGTTTGTATCCTGCCCATGAAGGAATACATGAAAGATGAGAAGCAGTCTATTATCATCAAATTTATATTCACTTCCCTGTGGAAAGAGGGTGGATGCACGTTGTACGAGGCAGTGGTCTTGGGCAGGTGGTCCCATTTTGCCTCCAACCAGTGCATCTTGTCTGCCTGATGGCACTCAGAGATTGTGTGCACCTTCTGGCTGAGTCTGTTGGTGGACACAGACTGCGATATGCTGAATTTATATTTATAGGATCAGTTATGAATAGTTTTGCTTCATCTCTTTCCCTTTGTGCTAAACAATTTATCACATCTTTGTGTGCAATCACTGCGGTGCCCTTAGGAGTGATATACTGATAATTAGCAATAATTGCTAGACATATTCAGCTTAGTTTTTTATATTGTTCTGACTGTGCATCCTTCTCTCTGTGTGTAGTTGACTTGTCATCTGTTGATGGATGAGTTTTGTTTTATTCTTTGTATCTAAAGCCACTTTGCACACTTCAGACTTGTTTGCTGTCATGTCCTTTGCTCAGACCATTCTGCTTTTCTGCATCAACCATACTTCTTTTTTGCCTTCAGCATTTTCACCTTTCCTTTTCCTCCTGTCTTGGCCTTGCTTCCATCTTCTCTATGTTTCACTGAATGGGCATAATGAATTTTCAGTTGACATTCACACTTACTGCTTTGCCAAACCTGTTTCACAGATAGCATTTGCTGTGTCTAGGAACAGTAGCCAACAGCATGGTCCAAGAGACTTGATGATACAAGATATTTCTTGTTAGAAATATCCTCTAAAGATCTTTGGAAGTCAATGACTATTAAACTCAAAGTACAGAGACAGGCAGTAAGGTCTTGAAAAGGACAGAGATTCCCATGGGTTGAGACCAGAAGAGAAAAGCATATGCAGTAAGTAGTTTATCCTACCTTGGGACAGGCATCATGGTAAAGTGGCTGAATATCTCTCTGAAGCAATTATAACTTTCTACTAATCATCAAGGTTGACTACATGACTGTCTTAAAGTAGATATTTAGCTAATGGGAAGTAGAGTATGGCCATGAACTTGAGCATGAAGCATTGGGTATTTAAATTCCATGTGCCAGCATCACTCAGTTTCATAAAAATATTTACTTTTTCTGATCAACAGTATTCAGAGTTTATTTTTTTTGGCCAGGAGGTTTGTGTTTTGTGTTTTGTTTTTTTTTTAAATAACATTGTAGGCATATAAAGTCAAGATCTAACTGCAAATTAGAATGTAACTTTGAGCATAAGAAAGGTCGATATAAATATGTGGTACTTTAACACCGGAAGAGGATTCCAATGAAAAACCTGAATAAGGCATTATCCTAACCTTGATCTAAAGGGTGTGAAAGATGTCAGAAAACCATTACTTCTAGTTAAGGAAATTGCAACTAGTACCTACTTATTAGTGATAGAGAAAGCAAGAAACAGTGAAATTTGGAGGGGGATTACTGAGGACTATGATGAGAGACAGGGGAGCTGGAAGTGTTAGTGAATGGAACATCTGAAGAGTCTGGGCACTGAATGGTCTGGGTCTGCCTCAGGAGGTGCAGGATGGCTGGTGAAAGCCATCAGAGGAAGATGGAGAGAATACATGGAGAAAGACAGAGAAGATTAAATTCTTGCAATGCTCTGTGGGAACTTGAGGACTCTCATTTCTTGGAGGTGTTCAAATCTCAAGCCCTGAGCAAATCTCGAGCCCTGAGCTGGGTCAACCCTGGTTTTAGCAGGGTGTCACATGATATTATTTCAGAGGTGCCTTCTAACCTTGGCTGCTCTATCATGTGCCTTTTTTCCCAACTTCAGCTATAGAAAGATGGTATTTTTTTCTTTTATTTGTCCATCAATAAGTGACATAAATTATTTTCATTCATATTAAGTACACAATGGCCTCCTGCTATTACCCTGTAAAATGCCATACTGAAGACAGGGACTAAGGAAATCCTCTTCTTTACTGTAGGGTTAATGTTAATGCATCAGTATAAAACAGAAAAAGAAGACAGTGAAAAAAAAGGAAAACATTTTATTTTGCTGATGTTTGCAATAGGTAATGACAATATCAGCAGTAAGAACCCATTAAGCTACTTCAAATTAGTATCTGATCTGCTTTAAAAAGACACTCATTATCAGTTAATTCATTAAGGGTATTTGTTGAGGTTTAAAACATATGAAACAAAAATACCTCATTTGCAAGTAATTAATACAGAATTACTTAAGCAATACAGTTCCACAAATGAAATACTTATATTTGAATTTCTTTTAATCCACTTGAAAGAGATACTTAGATCTTTAATAATCAGCTAAATTAGATATGTTTGGTTAATTACCTATCAATCAATATTCCAGTTCAGCATCTACATTGCTCAAGAGAAGGGCACACTGTTGAGACAAGAGGCTTATTTTTCATTAAACATTCTTCTTTACTTATTTTCTTTGTGCAGTTGGCATTGAGGGTATTAACCAATTCAATTGTTCAATAATTCAAGGGAGAATTACTGTGTTTATTTATTTATTTCTTGCTGTGTTTTAAGCAAAAGTCCCAGAAGATTTGGTCATTTATTCCTATGCAGTGAAACCTTCACGAGTAATGTTGTTTTATTTAAAAATACTATCACAAAGGCAACATTGCATTTAATCTTTGATTTGAAGTCTGAAACTGGACTGTGCTGGCAATTGTGTGGATCCACTGATTTTGCAGAGACAAATCCTTGTGTTTGAGTGGTCCTCAGTTTGTGTAAGGTGCACTCAGCACCCACAAAGGTCAGACTTTATAATTCACTAGTTTTTTGGCATACTTTGTAGGAGAACGGGGAAGAAGAGATCCTGCAAGGTTAAACCACCAGGCAAATTGCCTCTGCTGTGGTTTAAGCTCCAGCACTCAGTAGAAATCCTGCTGTGTTTCTCTGTTCAGAAGAAAAAATGGATCTTCAGATAAGAAGTGGGCCAGAATGTTTTTTAAAAAATTATTCCAAATGATTCTCACCTAACTTTAAAATATCTACCACTCTAAAGCCAGGGATGAGAATTATGTTAATGTCTGACTTGAAAAGCACTGAAAAGCCAGAGTTAATAATGAAATGCTGACACAACTTTATCTATAGCCCTTCTAGCAGAGCACTTATAATATGAAAAAGTAAGGTTCAATAATATGCAAGGCAGAAATAGCAAATTATATTAGATGTGACATATTAGCCATAAGGCCTTTTCTAAACTACACTGAAAAAATTAGGACAAGGGTATGGTAGTATATTTCTCCCCAAAGCATGAGAAAGGCCTAACCCCCAGAGCATTCCCTCTGAACTTGTATTCTATTTCTAGCATGTGTTTTATTAACTTTTATTTTTGTTTTGCAGGCTAGACACACAGCACCAACCTTAATGTCAAATTAGATAATGAAAAGCAATAGTCATCTTAAGAAAAATCATTCAAATAACTGTCATGTTGCATTATAGTTTTTGCTGCTAGCAAAAGCCTTAATTAAGTCTGCAGAATGGTTTCTTTTCTCATCTTCTGATTTCAAATGCTCTGAGCTTCCTAGGCAATTTTTCTGTTAGAGCTGCATCTTTATGTTGTTACAGAAATCATCCTATGCCTAGACTAGAGACATATCTAAAAAAATTAATAAAAGTAGGAGGGGAGAGTTTCACACAGGGTTGTACCATTTATCAAGTTGTAGGAAAAAAGTGAAAACTAGAACTTTGAGTGTTGCTAGATTTCATTGGGAATGATGAACACAAGCCTAATGATTGCTGCTGATATATAGTGATTAACAAATCAGAACAGCAGCAAATGGCATATTAGTATGATAATCTGGAAATATGCTATGGAACTGATCCTGTCCTCCTCATGCTGCTATGAGGTTACCCAAGGTGGGAGTAATCTCTGGCTAGTGCAGAACCAAGCTTACCCCAAGATAAATTTTCCTAAAGGAAAGAGAACTGGTGGATCATTGCTGCTTTGAGCAATCTCTGACTGAATCAGTAATTCCCAACAGGGAATCTAATTATGCCAGGGGCTGAAATGATGAGTACAGGCACCGGAAAGTGCAAGGAAAATTATGCTGCACCCGGGTGCTGAATCAAGCAGAGCACAGCCAGATCTGGAGGAATGGGCCTAATGAATGCATGCATAACAAATTGCAATTAATACCACTGAAGGAGTCATTGGCATGACAGGCGCTACCTAGTATAAATGCATTATTGGAATTAGTAAATTGAATGTGTTTCTGCTGCTTATGAACTTCCAACAATTCTCCATAACCTTAAAAGCAAACTCTCTGTCTTGTGCTGTGCTTTGATTTCTATCATGAAGTGATCTCAGCATTCATGATCAATTCATGATTTTTTTAGGTTGGAACTAAATTGGAAGTGATGGCTGAGGAGATCACCTATTATGCATGAGCTGCAGGCAGGCAGTTAGAACATAGAACCAGACTAGAACTATATCTAAATGAAATACTCAGAAATATGCTTATTGGGGTGCCAGAACATTTGTACTGATACCTGAGGTCTGTCAATCCACTGTTAGTGGTCCAAATGGTTTGCTAAAGCCTTTGGAGAGACCCTCTGGCTGTGAACACAAACTTTGGCTGTGCAGGAACCACGGTCTCTTCTGTCTGGCATTTACATAATGTGGGTACAAAATGTTTCTGGATCAGAATATTCCATTGTCACATGTTCCTATTTACACAATGACCTGTGGAAAGGACAATGATTACATGAGGAAGCAAGTTGAAGTGAGCCAGGCTCATGCTTTTTTCCACTGAATCTCCAGACTGAGTTTTCCCTGACTTTGTTAACTCCTGAATTCAGCTGGATCTGCTAGTTGCACCAGTGAAACCAACAGAAATATTGCTGTCTTAAGGCTTGACTGTGAAGTCAAGTATGCACATTTCTTCAGGCCATTACAAAAAAGCATGATATTCTAAGACGATCTTTAATATTGGCCTGAATTCCCTTTCTGCAAGACTCAAATAGTAAAATTACATATTTTCTGTACTTTGCCCCACTACCTCAGTACTCTGTAACATAAGAACATAAAATTATCAGGCCAGTCCATCCTTTTGGGATCCTGTGCACTATTTCCCCTGTCCTCATTCCTGAGACCGGGGAAATAGTGTCTTCTTGGGAATTCATCTAGAGTTTGACAGGATTTCTGATACCTTAGTCCACCAAGAGGAAAACCAAGTTGGAATGCAGAAGCTTTTCACAGAAAATGAAAATGTGGTCAAAAGGAGAAGGAAAGAAGAAAAGTAAAGAAAGCAAACAAAATACTTTAAAGAAATTTTCATGATGTTTTTTGAACTTAGGTGTTATAAAAATTTGTATGTTTTAACCAACTCTACAAAGTCATAGCAGACGTGTCAGGAGGAAGAAAGGCTCAGGACATGCCAAGCTGAAACTCATAAATGTACTCATGCTTGCTGCATCCAATAAATGGGTTGTTCACAAAAACCTGAAGCTAATGCTGTCGAGTTCTTCAGATTTATAATCTGTTGCATGGGAAGAACAAGCCAGACTTAAACCCTTTGGAGACATGCAGGCATATTTTCAAGTTTCCTTCCTTCCTTCCTT
>WBMZ01010848.1:0-51009 GCA_013400975.1 Atrichornis clamosus
GGACGGGCCGGGCCGGGACGCGGGGAGAGTCCGCTCCCCCGGTCCGCCCCGGGGCCCGGGCTGTGCCGTGGGACAGCGGCTCCGCGCCCGGCGGATGCGGCCCCGCTGCGGTCGCGGCCGGGGCAGCGCTGGCTGCGGTGGGACGGGGCAGCGGCGGCTCTGCCGGGGGTGCCCGGCGGGGCGGGACACGGCAAGAACCCGGGGCCCGGTGCTCTGAGCCCGGGTGAGCCCGGCGGGAGAGCGGGGGGTCACGTCAGAGCCGCAGCGGAGGTGTGGTGGTTCCTGGACGTGGCACCAGCCCCAGCCCCAGCACGGGCTGTGCCGGAGCAGGGCACCCATCCCTGGCTCCTGCCCTCGGCATTCCCTGCTCGGCATCCATCCCTGGCTCCTGCTCTTGCCTTCCTGGCTCAGGAATTCTTCGGTGCTCCCTGTTCAGTATCCATCCCTGGATCCTGCTCTTGCACTCCTGGCTCAGGACCCATCCCTGGCTCTTGCCCTCGGTGCTCCCTGCTCAGTATCCATCCCCGGCTCCTGCCCTTGCACCCCTGGCTCTGCAACTCTCCCTGGCTCCTGCCCATCACTCTGCTGGAGTGCAGCACCCATCCCTGGCTCCTGCCCTCGCACCCATCCCTGGCTCCTGCCCTCGCACCCATCCCTGGCTCCTGCCCCCGCACCCATCCCTGGCTCCTGCCCTGCACACCCTGGGCACCCTGGTGCCTCCAAACCCCGGCGCGTGCCTGCGGCTGCCCGGCCTCACTTCCAGCCCGGTTGCGTGCACGGCCCTTGACTCAGCTCCGGAGCAGCTGCTTTGAGCAACACCAGTAATCAATGAGTGGCATTTGGCTGTAGGGAGATGGNCTGGGCACCCTGGTGCCTCCAAACCCCGGCGCGTGCCTGCGGCTGCCCGGCCTCACTTCCAGCCCGGTTGCGTGCACGGCCCTTGACTCAGCTCCGGAGCAGCTGCTTTGAGCAACACCAGTAATCAATGAGTGGCATTTGGCTGTAGGGAGATGGGGCAGGATTATAACCTGTTCGACTGGGCAGCAAATGAGCCTTTTATTCTGGAGGTTTGAGTGTTGGCAGATGCCCTAATATCATGTTGCAAGTTCAGTTTATCCCTCATGCCCCTGCCACAGGAATGGTGGAGTATTAGCACTGGCAAAACACTGTTTTCCCTTATGATACATGGGATCAGCTGTCCCTGCTCTGGCGGGGAGTGGATTCCTCCCCCAGGCCTCGCTGTAAGCCTCGGTGTGTGCTGTGTTCCCGGCGGTTGGGACGGGCTCTGTGGCACTCTGGTTCCCAAGGAATGGGAAGGAAGGATCCCTAATTCAGGGGAACACGTGCCGTTCCCCGCTGGCAGAGATCTGCTGCCACGACTTTGCTGACGTGACCCTGGTGAACGTCAGGGGAGCAGTAATGCAGCAGGTTTTAATCGATTTATGCCTGGGAGGTGTGAACGTGCAGCTCTGCCTGTCCTTCCTGCCCCTGAGGGCTCGCCTGGGTCTTGGACAGGGACACAGACATCCCAGCTTCCTCCAGGAACAGAGGTGAAATCCCAGGGATTTAATCTGAGCCCTCACTGTGCTGTGGGGTCTGCCCTGGGCTCTGGCACTGCTTCCTTGTTGGTCAGGGCAAGATGGAAATTTGCGTGGCTTAATTCAATACCTGATCCCAGCTGGAATCTCAGAGCTGGAAAGCCAGAGAGCTCATGCTGCTCTAGTGCTAGAAACGTACAGGGTGTGGGGGGAAATCTTCTGTCTGAGCCAGGCACCATGGGAGGGAGGAAAGGGATGCCGCGCTAGCACAAGAAAGTCTCAGATCTCTGCTCTGAGAGCCGGTACCAGCCTCGTCCCAGGGAACCAGCCACCTGCACATCTGGGCATGCAGGAAGAGCTTGGGAATGAGAAGGGAGGAAGAGGCACCTGGGAAGGGCAGTGGAGAGTGGGAGCACCCCACACTGACCCCACCAGGGCCACTACACAAGGCTGTTCACCGGAGAAGCCTTCCAGGCTTCCTGCCACCACTGCAAGACCTTCCTTCCAGAGTGGTTTTCCCTGGAAGTTGGGGTAATGCCTCAAACCAGGCACGGGGGCTTCTCCCAGCCCCTCCTCTCCAGGTACACAACCCTCAGCACACACACACACACCCATTCATCCCTTCAGAAAGGACACTCTGAGCAACCATAACGCAAAGGGAAGCATCTAGCAGAGAGGGCTCTGGCATTTGGAAGTAGCTGAGGAATCTCTGAACGGGAGCCCCAGCTCCCTGGATGCTTGGGAATAAAGCCAGAAACTGGGAGGCAAAAGCACTGCCCACTCTTCCCGGGGCACCTGTAGTGCAGGCAGTGCATGGGCTCGGCTCACACAGCCACTTCCCTGCTTTAAAAATAATATAAAATAATAATAATGAGGCAGATTTGGGGTTCCCAGCAGGGAGGACCAGCAGGTGTTGCCACAGTCACCCCACAGCCGGGTGGGTCGGGGTGTCTGGGCTGATGGGAATTAATTCTCCCTGCTTTCACCTTCCCACCCCGCAGTGGGGGGGTGGCTGCGGGTCCCTCCCTTTGGGGGCAGGAGTCCTTCGTGGAGGAAATGTGAATTTGCACGGGGTCCCTGAAAAAACAGAATTCCCCCAGGCTGGAGCAGCTGGAGTGATCTCCTGAGGACCGAGGGGCGCTGGCCCCGCGCTGCTCACGGGGGAAGCTGCCACACGTAAACCCCATTTCCCCCTCATTGATTAAAACTGGCCTCTCTTGCTGTTACCCTGCACAACCCCATCGACGTGCTCAGAGGTGACCTCATTCCTTACAGCTGCTGTGGGCACATCCCACTGCTCTCCCTTCGGCTGCTTCCACCCTCGCCCAGCCCCTGCCCGGCCTTGGCAAGCGTGGGGAGAGCGTGGGCAGCCCCTGCCCACCGGGAATTCCTCTGGAGGGGAATGTGTCACCATCAGGTTCATCAGGGTGCCAGGCTGGGAGACCCCCTGAGAAGCCGGGCAGTTCAGAGCACGCACCAGTTGGCATTGCCCCTGGAAAAGGCCCGGGTGAGCGCCAGCATGGAAGCACCGGACCGTTTCCAGGACACGTTGCAGGGAATTTGCAGCTGCCTTCAGTTTTGCGGGCTCTGGGGTGGGCTGGGGCAGAGCCCAGCGCCGCAGCCCCGCCACACGAGCAGCAGGCACAGCCCTGGGCCCGGCGGGGTCACACACGAGCAAACACTCCAGGTCCCTGTGTTTTGTTTGGCTCACAGGGAAGAGATTGTGTCCCTCCTGTCAGCTGTGACTGCGCAGGGCACGGCTCCGGAAAAAACAAGGCTCCATCTTGCAGCACCCCGGGAGCCGGAGCCAGGCGTGGGTCTGCTCCCTGAATGTGCCCCCCCTGCTCTCCATCCGTGTGCCCCCGGGGCCACTCTTGGACACAGGGAGCAGGGGAACTTTCCTAAACTCCACCTGCAATCCAGCTGCTGTCAGCTGGCACTGAAATACCCTGTGGTGCTCCAGAACAGACAATATCTCCACTCAGGGCTGGAAAACAAGCCCTTGGTGTTCACTGAGTACGGAGCTGATGCTCACACAACTCTCAGATCCCCTTTGTGCTTCCTTGAGGCTTAATTCTGGTTTTTTAAAGTGTTTCATGCACCTACCAAGAGTTTTTAAGCAGGCTGGAGGTGGCCACACCACTGGTCTGTACTGGGTGAGCTCCATGCCCCCGCTGTGCTCTCCAAGTGACCGGCACGGAGAGCACAGTGTGCCTCTGAAAGAACAGACGTGGCTTTTAAAAGAAAGACGATTTGTTTTTCTTGCATCAAATCCTCTTGCTGCTTGCCGAGGGAAGCTTGTCCTCAGAGCAGAGCAAGGATTTTATAAATGCCAACGTGCTCTGGGTTGTGCCCACTCCCTGTCTCGCTCTGTCCCCAGAGCCAGGAGTTCTCCCTGTGGCCAGAGGTTTGGCTGGCAGCTGGCAAGATCCAGCTGCTGGGTGGAGAGGAAGCAGCCCTGCCTGCTCCCACTCTGCAGGGATCACAGCGTGGCAGGGATCCCCGGGTGACAGGGATGCCAGCGTGGCCGTGGGCACACCGCTGTCACAGGAGGTGGTGACGGCAGGAACCGAGAGGCGGCGGAGCTGCCGCCCTGCCTGGCAGCCAGGGGCCCTGCCCAGCAGGCCGAGTGGCATCCTCGGATGGATCCTTCCAAAAACCTCACTGCCTGTTTTTCCTGTTGGGGGAATGGCAAATGAGGGAGTGGGGCTGTGGCTGGCAGAGCACTGCTCCACACTCAGGCACGGCTCGGCTGGGCACCTCGGGCTGCGCTGGAGTCGCCACCCCTAAGGCTGGTGCTGCCGTGTGGGAGCAGAGCCTGGCTGTGGAGCGAGGGTGGATCATCCTCAGCTGAGGCAGGAGGCAGCGGGGGAGCCTCGGCAGGGCCTGGCCTCACCCAGGGCACCGGGCTGGTGCCAGCGGGAGGGACAGGAGCTGTGACACCGGAGCGTCGGCTGTCCTTAGGGATCGCCAGCCCGGGGAGCTGGCTCGGCGCTGGGAGCAGCCCGGATTCCGGGCTTGGTGGGGAGGCAAGGCACTGTGCTCGTGGACTAAAGTTCTTGATCTGGGGTCGTTGAGCTTCCCAGGAGAGCCCGGGGCTGTCTGCAGCGTGTCCTCTTGTGCATTTTGGGCATGATCCCCCGTTTTGTGAATCCTCTGGGAAGTTACTGGTGTGCTCTGGCGAGCGCAGGGACCCGGCTGTGCTGGGAGCTGCACAAGCAGCCGGGCCTGCTCAGAGCTCCGGGCAGACAGATTATTATCTTGATTTAACATCTGACAGCTCCCATCCTGCTCGGAGAGGCCAGCACAGGCTGCTGCCGGCAGAATCAATCAGGGGTTGGTCGCAGCATCCTCTGTCTCAGCCCGGATCGCCCCGCCGGCTCCCCTTCCTTCTTTCCCATTCCAAACCTCATCCACTCGTCCTTCCCAGCGTGAGGATGCACCGATGGCTCTGACCCATGCCAGAGGAGCCTGTAATGGCTTCAGGAGCACAACCAAAGGCAGGAGAGCAGACCCAGCAGAGCAAAGGGCGGCGGGAGGGCCGGAAGAGGAGCGAGCAGCCGACGGCTCCCACACGTCCTCTCCCCTCCCAGCTCTGCTTCGGACTCCTCGGACTCACCACAAGCAAGTCCTGACCCGAGAATGGCTGCAGTTTGTGCTCTCTGCTGAAATTTATTTGAAATGCCACTCTCCAGGACCATTTCTGAAGCAATTTGCTGTTCAGCCTGGCTGGGAAGAGCCCTGAGCAGGCTCGTTCATTCAGCGCCTGCGATATTGACTCTTCTCTTTACTGCAGGATTAGAGAGCATTTGTCATCTCCAAAATGAATAACTTTTCCTCTCCTGGGAGGGGGGGAGAAGCCTTGCCTCAGTACTGACATTTTGCACACCCAGCCCACAAACCTGCCTCGAATCCCAGATGATGATCTGGGAATTAAACCAGGGGCTTCAGAGGCTGAGCAGAGCAGGGCCCACCACCCCCCTGGGCCTCCCCCTGCACTGAACCCGTGGACCAGAGGGAGAGGGGCCTGGGGGAGCTCCCACCTGTGCCAGGTACAGCCCCACGGCTGCGTTACTGGCATACAACTTGACACAAACTCGAGTTTTACTCAGGTCCCTCAGGGACAAGCCACAGCCTCTGCTCTCAAGCCAGAGGAGCTGTTAAAAAAAAAGGAGATTTTTTTTTAAAACTCAAACCAACAAAATCAGAGCAAACTACCCAGCAGCACCAGAATAAGAAGGCAGAAGCTCAGACTTGCCAACTCATTGTCTAGAGCCTGGCCAGTTCTCCCTCCTGCCCTGGAGATCACAGTATTTAACTCACAAACTCACCCTGTTTGCCTCTGTCATTTGAGCTTCCAGAGGTGTTTTCAAGCCTTTCTCAGGAGGTCCAGGAACCAGCAACGCTTTCCCATGGGAATTTCAGCCTTTGTTAACAGGACTGCGTTCCCAGGAATGAAAGCAAGGGAAACAAACTCCAGCTGTTGCAAGATTTGGAAGAGCAGAGCCACGAGCGTTGCTGGCAGCAACCTTTCCGAGGGGCTGCACCACCAAAACACCAACCACGGCCTCGGGATTGCTGCTTTGCTTTGGAAGACCTCTTTACTGGAGAAGAGCTGCTCTGAGGCCAGGAAATCCAGCCCGGGTGGGATACAACCAGCCTTCCATGGGAGCAGCTACCCCGGGCAAAGCACCTGCCCCTTCTGAGACAGGTGAAACACAAAGCTCAGCCTCGAGGTACAGCAGAAAGACCCACCTGAGCCATGGAGCTGCGGAGAGCCGGGGGGTGCAGGATGAGGTCCGGGCCACGGTGGGTGCTGGAGAAGTGTCCCCTCGCCATAAACCTGAGGCTGGAGCTGGCCGGGAGCTCTGGGAAAGGACCTGGAGGCTTTGAAGAGCAGAGTGTTCTCCAGGCTGTAATTACCCACTCGCTTCCCCCACCCCTGATTATGCAGAGGAGGGAAATGGCAGAACCCACCAGTCTGCCAGGGAGGGAGGAGGCTGCCCTGGTCCTGCCCCTGCCACCCCAGGGACCCCCTGGCACCCCGGGGTCCCAGCCCTCCCCACGGGACACTGGCTGGGCTCTGTGCGTGGGCAAGCCCGAGGCAGAGTCTGGAAAGGGGTTTGCTGTGGGTCAGGGCTGCTACAGCATTAATGAATTCATTAATTGGAGTCGGCTCAGCAGATGAGGATGTGATGGTGGGAACACCTGGTTGCTGCCGGCCCGCTGCCAGCCAGTCTTCTCCCGAAGGACATCTGCACCCTCTGGGAATTTCAGCCCTTTGCAGGAAGCCCCAACAACATTCCAGCTGCTTTGGAAGGTCCTTTCAGTGCTGCTTTAGGGACGGGTCCGGATCCAGCCCCTCGGCAGGACAGTCCCATGTGCCAGGGAGCCCCCGTCCCAGTCCAGCACCACCTCTGGGCTGCTGTGACCTCCCGTCCTACGCCACCACTCAGAAACCCCAACCAGGGAGCTCTGGCAGAAGAGGTGGGGTTTTATTTCCCAGGAGATGGTGCACACTGGCTGCACCGGGCAGCTGCCCCTGGCACTGCAGAGGCTGAAGGAGGCAGCGGGTGCCTCTCCCTGTGCCCTGCCAGGAGCCTGTTGTGCCACCCAGGCCTTCCCAGGCACAGCCGCGCTGGGCTCTGTGTGTGCTTTGTTCCACCTTCAGCTGTTTCCCTCTTTTTCTTGCACTCGGCAATGGCTGGGAAGAGGCTTTTCATTCCTTCCCTGTTTCTCTGCCCCAGCACAATGACGGGAGCTGCTGCGTGAAGAGCAACAGCGTTGGATTCCAGCGGGATAACGCGGGTGTGCTGGGAAAGGCAAAGGGAGTTTCACGGGAGCAGAACAGCACACCTGGGGCCAGGCTGTGCCCGAGCTGGGGCCAGCAGGAGGGATGCAGGGGGTGCAGCTCTGGGGACAGAGGAAGGCTCTCACCTGCGAACCCCGGGGGAGCTCCCAGTCTCAGCCGAAGGCGCCGCACTCGCAGGAGCCGCTGCCAGCCCAGGCAGACGAGGCCCCTTTCATTCCCAGCTCCCTGCACGCCAGCAGCTGCTCAGCCTGGTGTGTGTGGGCAGGAGCGTGGCTCTGTCACATGCCTGAGACAGCACGTCGCAGTCGGTGGCATCCCAGCCAGCTCCCGCTGCGAGCGCCGCGGAACACGGCGAGGGGCGCTGGCACCCGCCCCTCTCCCTTGGTGGCTTTCCTCCAGCAGCAGCCTCAGCCCCCAGGCACGTGGTCTTGGGGGCACAGCAGCCTTATCTCTCGCTTAGGTAATGAGCTTCTCTCCCAAACATTCCCTCCTTCTGGCTGGGAGCTGCTCTGGATCAGGTGGAGCTGTGCCCGCCTGGTGTCGGCCATTCGGAGCCCCAGGGGCGTCGTGTGTAACTGGGATGTAACAGGGTGCCCAGAGCAGCTGTGGCTGCCCCTGGATCCCTGGAAGTGTCCAAGGCCGGGTTGGACGGGGCTTGGAGCAGCCTGGGATAGTGGGAGGTGTCCCTGCCCAGGGCAGGGGGTGGGATGAGATGAGCGGTCCCAGAGTTTGCAGAGCGAGCCCAGCCTGTCACATGCAAATACCCGGGTGAGTTTCTGCCTGCAGACAGGAACCACTTTATGGAAAGCAGCAAAGCCCTTCCCAAACTGTCCCAGGAGAAGCTCCAGGCCTGCCTGGAGGGTCTGCCTTGGGGCAGGCACTGCCGGGATCCAGCAGCATTTCCCAGATGATTCACCTCCACTCTGGGGGCTTGTGGTGCTTCTGGTCTGGCTGGAGAATTAAGGGGATGCTGCCCCCATCCTCTGCTTTTTGGGAACAGGATGCTGTGGCTCTGGCATCAGCTCTGCCCCATCCCATTCAGCCCTGTGCTTCCAACAGGAACAGGGAACAGGGGCTCCTCTGTGGGTGGCTTTGGGCGCTGTCAGAAGGACACAGACCCACCCTGGCTGTCTGGGCCTGGGCAGGTGCTAAAGGAAACTTTAGAGCAAATTAATTACTTAAACAATTTAAATTTTTTTTGAGCCATGCCTTCTGTGCCAGCCTCAGACTCCCTGGGCTCGCCGTGGTGTTGAGTGCTGTGCTGGCAGGAACTGGTGACGTTACGGTGTCGGCAGCAAGTGCCACCCCGAGTCCTCCGAGCGCCAGGGAAGCCGTGGTCCTCCCTGCCAGTTCTTGCACAATCACCTACACAGAGTCCAGTGCAGATCCCAGTAAATTCCATGCTCTTTTCTCTCCCCAGCTCAGCGCTGGACACACTCTATGAGCCATCCCAGCCTCCCAGAAGTCCGGGTGCCGCTCCGTGATTAGAGCAGGACTTTGTCACCGACTGTAAGTGCCTGAATCCTTCGCATTGTCAGTAAGAGCTGTTGGAGAGCAGGGATTTCCCCTGCTCAAGGAACTTTATTCCTTTGAAAAAACCACCCCTTTCCTTGCTGCTCCAGCTGGGTGAGTGCAGTGGGGTGTCTGTGGGGGAAGTTGAGCCACTTACAGCTGCAGCAAAAACCTTCTTGTTGGGGCAGGAACTTTTGCAGCACCAACACTTCGGGCCCACAGCTTCAGGAGCTGCTCAAGGAGCTGCCAGCAGGGAAGGGCCACAGAGGAGGCTGTGTTAGGCTCATTAAGTACCAGAGAGCCAAAAATCCACTGGCAGCACCACCAGCCACTGCTGAGAGCTGCTGGTGCTTCCTGGAGCACAGGATGGGGGCAGACAGCTGAGGGCTGGGGAAGCCACAGTCAGGGTCCCTCAGCCCTTTAAGGACCCTCCTAACACACGAGTGAATTATGGAGGGACAGGTCCCTCTCCCCAGGGCCCTGAGCATCCCTCAGATCCCCGCCAGCTCTGCCAGTGCCACTGGGGTGGCTCAGAGGTACCTGGGCAGGACAGGGGCTCCCCGGCCCGCACAGCCCAGAGCTCTCCCATGGCTCTTCTCCAGATGGACAACACAGCCTGGCAAGTTGTTGATGCTCTGGGGCTCATCCCCTTGCTTGCAGCTTCTCCACTGGCTTTGGAGGTGCCCAGAAGGAGCAGAGGGAAGCAGAGCAGGGTCCCCCCAGGGCTCTGCAGCGCGTGTCTCTCTCTCAAGCATTAGTCAGGCATTAAAGCAGCACAGGAGCCTCCCCTGTCCCAGTCTCTGCTTGGGTTTTACTCTCAGCTTCTGACATAACCAGGTCACTCTTTCCACACTTCCCCTGCCTCCCTGAGAGCCGATGACTGATGGGGATGGACGTGACTCACCGCCTTTCCTAATGAGCGACTTTCCTCTGTTTATGTGCTTTGGCGGGGCCTTTCCTACACCTAAAAAAGGAGAAGGGTGGCACTGGGGAGAGGGCAGGGTGCTGGAAATTGCTGGCATCTGCTGTTCCTCACCATCCCTTTGGACTCTGGCCAGCTGTGAAGCTGCTGTGTTTGAGCATGGAAAAGGTGTAGCTCATCTTCCACGTGCTGATCCAGGTGAGATGCTGTCCAGGCCCACAGGTAAACCCTTGGCGAGTAATTGGAGCTAATTAGGCTGCAAGACTTTTGCCACTCTCCATCCAGGCAATGCCTGGGGGCTGGTGGTAATGAGCACGGTGAAACCAGACCCATGTTCCCCACAGAGCTCTGCCAGGCCACAGCAGAGCAGGTTGGGGTTTCCTGTTCCTTCCCCAGACACAGGTCAGGGACAGCTCCCCGCTCACGTGGCCTCACTTGTGTTTTGCAGTGACTGAGCAGTGGGAGCTCTCGCTGTCCTGCCACCACCAGACCAGACAACCCCTCCCTCGGCCGAAGATCCCGTTGGACCTCTTCCCATAATGGAAGCGTGAGTGCCAAGATCCTCCATGACCTCCAGAAGCCACAACTCCTTACCGAGAACTCTGATGGCTCCACGAATGCTCTCCGAAGGCGCCCTGGGGGGCATCGCCCAAATCACGCCCTCGCTGTACCTGAGCCGGGGCAGCGTCGCCTCCAACCGGCACCTGCTGCTGTCGCGGGGCATCACCTGCATCATCAACGCCACCATCGAGATCCCCAACTTCAACTGGCCCCAGTTTGAGTACGTGAAAGTGCCTTTGGCTGACATGCCCAACGCCCCCATCTCCCTGTACTTCGACAGCGTGGCCGACAAGATCCACAGCGTGGCCCGCAAGCACGGGGCCACGCTGGTGCACTGCGCCGCCGGCGTCAGCAGGTCGGCCACGCTCTGCATCGCCTTCCTCATGAAGTACCACAAGGTCTCGCTCTTCGAGGCCTACAACTGGGTGAAGTCGCGGCGCCCCGTGATCCGGCCCAACGTGGGCTTCTGGAGGCAGCTGATAGACTACGAGAGGAAGCTCTTTGGGAAGACCACGGTTAAAATGGTGCAGACACCCTATGGCATCATCCCAGACGTTTACGAGAGAGAGAGGAGACCCCTGATGCCTTACTGGGGAATTTAACGGGACTGCAGGCGGGAAGCACAGCAGAAGGGACGCGCTGTTCCGAGTCGACCAGACTGGAGACATTCCCTTCTCCTTCTACAGCCAACTTTGGTTCTTTACCATACAGCAGAACCTCAGTCCTCACCTCACTAACCTGCAAGGCCAACGATTCCCTCCGAAGCATTTTTCTCTATGGGGATTTCCCATCTGCATCTCTGATTTAGCAGAACCAGGTCTCATTATAATTTTATTCCTTCCATAAAGTCTCCGTCTTTTTTTTTTTGTTTGTTTTTGTTTTAGTCAGTTTATTAGGCTCCTCCAAGGAAAGGCCCAGGAGGCAGAGTGGATGCCCCAAGAGCGCTTTGTGACGCGGTAGCAGCCTGGATATTTTGTTATAGCTTGTTTGCTTCCTTGCAAAACCCTGTAGTGGCTCGGGAGCAGCGCTGGCACGGAGCAAGCAAGGCCCTGCTCCACAGCAGCAGCTTTTCCAAGCACCAGGAAGGCGGGAAAGCAGGGCTGTGGTGTTGGTGCTGGTGCTTTCTTTTCCCTAGTGACTCTCAGTATATAGTGTTTGAGATTTTTAGTCAGCTCTTAATCGTATTCAAAGTTAGGAGAAAAAAAAAAAAAAAGACAAAAAAAGGGGGGGTGAAAAAAAAAAAGCGAATCAGTCCGTGTCGGCCACAAGTAAAATAAAATTTGAGTAATTCAAATCAAAGAAATACAAGATCCTTTTTCACTCATTCCATGCCAGGGCCACAGTCCTGGAATACACTTCACCTACTGGAAAATGCTGGTGTGTTTTGTGGGTGGAAAGCTGACAGATCTTGTCCAGATGTGGCTCGAGACAGAAGCGAGAGGGTTGAACCCGCTGGGCAGCCAAAGAGACCCTCAGGAATCTGTGAGTGGCCCCCTGCCCGGGGCTGGGCTGCGTGTGCCAACCCTGCAGCAGCCAGGCCCCTGGAAGGAGGGAGATCCGCTCGATTCTTCAGCTCCGAGTCCGGCCGTGCTCTGCCTTAGCCCCTTCCTGACTCCCTCCACCCCGTCCTCGAGGTTATGCTGCGTTCCAGGAATCCTCTGGGATCTGTCCCCGCTCCGCACGGGGCAGCGCCGGAGGCCCGGCCTCGATCTGTGTGTGCCAGGAGCAGCTCCAGCCCCAGCCCTTCCCTGGGAGAAGCCTTCCCGTGGCTCCTGCTCGCAGGATGGGCAGATGGACCAGGCTTCCCTGGAGCGTGACTGGAGCCCAGGAGAGCCCCTCGTGTCTCCGCGGCCTCGGGAGGAGGAGCAGGCAGATTGCTGCCATCGCTGTCTGATTTCAATGAGATTCTATACTTGTAAAAAAAAAAAAAAAAAAGAAAGAAAAAAATCAATAAAGATTAAACCAGAACATGTGTTGGGTTCCTGTTCCAAGCACTGCTAATGGAGCTCCAGCAGCAGCGAGGACACGGCCTAAGGCCCAGCAGTGCCTTTAAACAGCTCTGCTGAAGGGACTTTTCTGCCTTTCCAGATGAGTTTTGTCGCATTAAATAAAAGGTGAGGTTTGCCATCAGCTTCCATGGCTGTATCCCAGTTCCAGTGACAGGCAGGCACAGGAGACTCATCTCCCTAATTTATCAGGAGTTAGAACTTCAGCCAGGGAAATGCTAAGTGGGGAACTAAACTAAAGTGAAAATCAAGATTAATCACTGGGCTGGAGACATTCCAACACACGACATTTTGAAGGGGAGAAAATGCTAAAAACTGAAATCCGCTCACAAAATTCAACTTTACCTAAAAATGGCTAATGTAGGATTTAACAGTATTTTTTGTATAAAAACTGCAAGGTAAAAATTCTCCACTTTGAATTATTCCATAGACTTTATACACACTGCGCAGGCACTGAGGGGAGGGGAAGATGCTGATGTTCAGCCAAGAAAGCACCAAGGGCTGACTTAAACATCTATAAAAAATGAAATTGCCTAATAAAGCACATCAGGAAACAGAATTCACGTGAAGTCCCCATTTGTATTACAGTGTTAATGCTTGGGGGAATTCCGCTGCAAAAGCTCCTCTTGTGTTCACTCCAGCAAAAGATTTTACACGAGTGTTTTCCCCCTCAAAATCCAGTTTTTTATCTGTCCTCAAATCTACAGAAACCAAAGGAGAGAGAGAGCCTGGATTAGCCTGGATTGCTGCGAGCACACCCTTTGGATTTGAGGGGAACACTGCTCTTCCTGTTCCCCACAGGCTTTTCCAAATGGTATCTTAATTGTTTGAAAAATACATTTTTCAGTATTTGGTGAGACACCTTCCACATCCCAGCCACTAAGCAGGTTTCACTTACATTATGATATAAATATTTCAGTTTTCCAGGCTGGTCAGATATGAAACAAGCTTTTTATTGAACACCAGGTTTGAATCTCAACACAGGATTTATAAATCACTGCAGGAATTAAGGGAGTAAACAAGGTACTAAAGTCAATTAATAACACTTATTTTCATCGGATTTAAAATATCAGCACAACTCCAGCACAGCACAAACCCAAACAGCTCTGACTAATAATCACAAAACCACTTCTGGAAGAGAAATAACATTTGCCCAGAGGGCAAGAGAAGAATCACAATAGAAAGAGAAGTTTTCTGATCACTTTTCTTCATAAAATCATAACATTCATATTTTAACACTGAGAACTGGAATTAAATACAGGTCCAGAATTAAAAAGAAATCAAAAGCAGCAGTTTGTACAGTAGCAGCTTTTATTGGAAAGGCAGGTTTTGTTTCAAGTCTGTAATTCCCAATGTAGCTGACAGGACTCGGAGCATTCCGTGGGTTTCCATGAGCTCCTGCTCAACCTGAGGCTGAACTCCCCCTCCCACACCCTGCACGGATTTCAGGGAAGGAGCTGCTCGGTCCAAACCCAGGGAAGAGAAGCTGCTGCCAGTCAGGAAAAGTCCTTGGGACAGTCCGTGCAGGAGGTGACAATTCCCAGGGCACAGGTGACCTCCGAGGGGCTGCAGGAACTCCCAGACACGGAGAGGGAGGGGCAGGGAAGGGGCTGGAGCAGCCCCCAGCACCAGGGAAAAGCTGCCAGGCACAGCCACAGCAGGGAAGCACCAGGGATACAACGGGGTAAAGCCATAAATACATTAAATACCAAATAATCCCTCAGAACTCCAAATACACACACAGACAGAAGTCACTTCCCACAGGCCATGCCAGGGCAGCTCCAGAGAACACACAGGTTAAAAAACCAACAAAAATCCCGTTTCTCTTTCCCAGTGAGAGAATCCATGCAGGAAAAGGAGTTACAGGTCTGAAACTGGACACAACCAAAGGGAAGGCAGAGGAAGGTGGGCTGTGACAATCCTGTCACCTTGGATACAGCTTGGAAGGACACTGGGCTTGGGCTGGCAACAACATCCGAGAGGATGCTGAATGCTCCAGTGAGTCACTGGAACGACTGGGATCTGGGAGCTGATCCTCCCTGTGCAACGCCTGTATCCAGGGGATCTCCATGCACACATTCCATGTGTTCCCATGACCTGGAGCTGTTGGGGCAGAAGGCTTCCTGACAGGCACAGTGCCTGCTGCTCTCCCTTCTGTGGCAGCAGGAGAGCAGCAGTGTCACCCTTCAGTGAGCCCTGCTGCAACTGGAATTGTCAATGCCCACTCCTTATTTTTATGGGCCAAAAGACACCTTGGATGCAGCTCAGAGAGGGGCCTGGCCTGGTAACAAGTACAGGAAAACCAGCACTGGAAGATGCTGCTATGACAGTACAGCTGGTGCTTTAAGTTTCACATTTGTGGCATTTTCTTTTAGTCGGAAAAAAAAAAATTCCTCTCTAGCAAAGTGTCGGGGAGCTGTGGTGGAAACCCAGGCTGGGAATAAAATCCCTTTTCCCAATCCAGCATTCCCTAAGCACCAGCCTCTCCCCACCACTGGAGAATCCCTGTCCTCACAGCGAGACGAGGCTCTGCTTGAAGTCAGACAGGGCTTAAACGCCTCTGGAATTCAGGAGGCAAAAGGGAGCAGTGGCTCCCTGTCCCCAGACTCCTGTGGGAACACATCCCTGGTGAGGGGCACAGCAGCTGGAAAACAGGGGCTGTGGGCACAAGCTGTGGTGCTGGAGCTCTTTCACAGCTCATCCGTGAAAGGCAGAGAAGCAAATGAGTGGCTTCCCTGTTTTTTTGATAATTCCTGGGCAGGATGTGGGCGGGCCCTGTCCCAGCACGGGGAATGTGCCGCCGGAGCCGCGGCTGCAGGCACACGTTGGTTTTGTGAATGAGCCCATCGGAGGCAGCAAGAAGATTGGTTGTGACTGGTGTAAGCGAGGAGCCAGACACCTCTGAGCCAAGATCCCTTCATTTGGGCTAATTAATAGTTTAGTATAACTAAGCCTGTTTGTTTTTTAAATACAAAGCATCGTTTTCCTCGTCGTAATTTCCATTTCAGCAAATACCCACAGGTCAGGTACTTGCAATGGGGCCAAGATTAACTTGGAGAAGCTGTTGAGATCTTTGGAGAGAAGGGACAGATCTGAGAAACTAAGCCAAAGAATTAAGGAGAAAGCTGTACCCCATGGATTTACACCCCACTTCATTCCCTGCAGACCTAGACAGGATCCTGGGATGTCTCTTAACACCATGAAGCTCCCACAACGTTTAAAATCCTGTAACCAGCACTCCATGGACTGCACTGTCCTGTGGATGCTGGATCTGAAGGAAGAACCAGGTAATTCAGATGTACAGGTAACATCCAGTTACACAAACCTGCCCAGAGAGGCACCTACAGCAGCCACAACCCAGCAGGGACACAAAGCCCAGAGTTGTTAAATCCCTCTGGGTGTTCAGTCCCACTCCCTGCTGCAGGAGCCACCCTGTGCTGCCAGCTCTGAGTCACAGGAACACGTTCCTACAGGTAGCACCAGACTGGGGTTACACACGGGAAACCCATCCCATCCCAGCAGCAACAGCATCTCAACAGCCAAAAAAGGGAAAGTATCTGCACAGGAGCAGATGTGCTGCATCAGCAGAGGCCAGCTTTCAGCAGTGCTGCAGCCACACAGCTACCAAGAGGTCAGGAGAAACAGAATCACACCCGGAGTTCAGGGCAAATCCAGGGAAGTTTATCTGTATTTACAACAAACACTGCGAGTTTTAAACTCCAGCTGCCTGTACTACAGAATCCAGGGAAAATTCCAGCAGTTTTCCAGTCCTCACCTCCCAGCACTAACCAGTTCTGCATCCAGTGCAACTCCCAACACAGAGCAGTGGAAGTATAAACACAGAGCAGCTCCTCCTTCTGAGTCAGTAATTCCTTCTGCCCCAGACACTGCTGTGACTCATGTGCTGTGATATCACAGCAGCAAATATTTAAAGAACATCAAGGTCCATATCCCAAAAACGTTACAGGAAAGATTTGCTTGCAAATACCGACTTGAAGTGTTTAAGTGGTCACTTCTGTGCAGATCAGCCCAGCATTCCAAGTTCCCTGGCCCTCCCAGGTTCATGCACGTGGTTGCCAGTCTGCTTTTACACAGGATAATATGTTTTCACCTTGAGAAAGACTGAAATGCCACTCTCTGGTTTTGGCCACACCACATATTTTCTGGTTATTTCTGAAACCTTGGCCGTTACAGGTCTGTAACAGTGGCTTCAATCTGTTGATTTTTGGTCCAAAAATCAACCCCAAACACTTCAAACCCCAGCTCCAGCCTTTCCACCCCATCATTTAGCCCAAGTCCTACATGATGGGACCCAAAGCTCCACCTGCAGTGCAGCAGCTTTCAGAGCAGGTCTGGCAGGATGAGACCTGGAGGTTTGGGCTCCACGCAGTTGATCCAGAAGTTTGCACAGCTGGCGTGGTACTGGTGCCCTCCATACGCCAGCTTGAAGTTGTCTGTCTCTGAATTAAAGGCCTGCAAGAAGAATTGAAACAAATGTGACATCCTGGTCTACTCCAGGGTCCAAACCTAGAGTGGGAAATGGCACAGGACCCTCCCCAAGCACTCCAGCCCATAAACTGTACTTGATTTTAGTTGTAAGTGGACAAAATCTTCAGCCATCACACCTGAGCCAAGCCACAGCTGCAGGAAGGGAGCCCTGTGGTTCCCACACAGCCTGCCCTGACCCCTGGCAACTCACTCACCTTGTTTGCTGCATCTTTAGTTCTGTTCCATCCCCCTACTGAGGGAAAAGCTTGTCCTGCCTGCCAGCAGACAGCTCCTGCACTTATCTCCCTGGCTCCAGTCTGGCTGTGGGTTAGGCAGGTGCAATTCTTGCTATTGGAGTTATTTCAGGTTGAATTGGATCTACTTCCTCCTGTTAACTGAGGCTGCTTTACAATAGGAGCTTCTGAGATGTGAAGCCATGAGCAGGCTGAAACCACCTCGGTGTTTGTTGCTAGGAGATACTTTCCAATGCTTCACAGCTCCCTATTTAAAAAAATATCCCAGCCCTGCTCTCCACACCCTGGATTTCCTGCAGAGATTTCTAAAAATGCCACTGCCTGCTACATAAAGCCAAAAGTCAATATTTCTAGCACAAAACCCCTGAAATCCCCCCCTCTCCTGCCACAGACACACAACTTCAGGAACTCAGTGAGGGGATTTTCTACCACACAACAGGAGGAGCACAGAACCAAACCAGAGAGCTGGGCACAGGGAACAGGCATGCAGACAGACAGGGGGAGGCTCTGGAGCATGTTAGTTGATCAGACCAAGTGTTAACGGCCACAAAACATGACTGAAGAGGAGGATTAATGATTGGCACAATTGAGAATGACAGCTGAGAGCCCAGCAGCAGCTCAGCCTTCCACACTCAGCTGAGAATGAGTCTAGAAAGAATGTTTTTTACAGGTTCATACTTTTTTGGGAAGTTCTTCCACAGGTTTCTCTTCTTTCTGAAATAACGTTGAAACCAAAAAGTCAGGAAAAGTGCCTCTGCTGTTAAGGGGTTGGCACAACTCTGCACAAGTCCTGGGAGTCCCTCCCAGCTCTGCTAATGGCAGCAGTCCCCTCTGGTGAGCCGTTTCATGAAGAAAAGTCATTCAGAGATTTTTACTTGTTAAAAAAATTAGATATACTTTCTAGATCTTAGTGTCCCAGTTTCCTCCCCATTATGAACAATTTAACTCAACCCTTTCTCCACAGCTGTGTCACACCAAAGCCCAAGGAATACAGGACATTTGATTAGAGGATTTTATTGAGACCCATCCACAGGTCAGAGTTTGCCTCTGCCCTTTACAACTTACAGCCATGAGAATCTTTTTAAATGCACCCATCCCTGGAAGTGTCCAAGGCCAGGCTGGACAAACCTGGGATAGTGGAAGGTGTCCCCGCCCATGGCAGGGGCTGGGACTGGATGAGCTTTAAGGCCCCTTCCAACCCAAACCAGCCTGGGATTCTATAAATGAAAGTCCAAACTGTGAATTAAAAAGGAATTTAACCAGTACTTACTTTACTTCTGGAATCCACATTTAGGAGACACACTCCACAGGCAAGGTCCTGGGCATTTTTAATCCCTGGGCGCAGCATGCAAGAGGAGAAATCCAGGGAGTTTTCATCTGGCTAAAGAAACCAGACAATAAAATTGAGGCATTGTCAGCAACTGAGAAAGTTTCAGACATGATGATAAAAAGGCTTCGACTACAAAGGAAGGAATTCTTGAGTTGCACATTCCCACATCCAAAGGGGAAGGAGCACTGGGAGCTGGGGGAAGGCAAACAGAGGATCAGAGGTGTTTGTGCAGCTGTGGGGAGGGAGCTCTCCCAGCCAGCCCTGGAGAGGTGGCTGCAGCAGGATTCATTGTCCTGGATTCTCTCAGATTGCCTCAGCACAAAAGGGAAGTTACTATTCTCTTTTGGGTTTTTTTTTTTAACCTAGAATATGGCAGAGCAGTAAAAATGGGATATTAAGGTGACCAAACCATAGAACTCAGGCCACCAAACACACACAAGCTCAGGTTAAAGAGAGCCAAAGGTGGCAGAATGAGCCTGTAAATAATAAATTAATACAGTCACTTTTCCAGTACTCAGCCTCCCATTTCAGCCACAGCATAAATGATCAATTAAAACACTGCATAAGGATGATATAAAACTGCTCACATTTTGCATGAAAATGGCAGTGCAAATAAAAGCAGTGCCTAGAAATGCAAGAAGCTTAAAAAATGGTGTGATCCCTGGCCATGTGTCCCTTAATCCACACTCTGGGTATGCTGCTCACACTGCCCTGCTGAATGGCTGGAGAATAATTGGAATCCTGGAGAAAAAAACACCCTTTAATCTCTAAGTAGATCAATCAAATTAATAAAGGCACTCTAATATTTGTTTACCAAATGCATGAGTGAAGCAAATGAGAAGGTCATCCTGCAATTTGCTGTGAAAAACCACAAGGCTGTGCATAAAATTACCTTGTAACAAAATCCTTTAAAAGATAAAATTAACCTTTCCAAGCACATGCCTGGGAGCTGGAATACTTCTCTGCAGTTAATTGGCACTTCTGCATCATTTAGGATCCCTGACTGTAAGGCCAGGCAGGAAGGTGTGGGTTCCACCCCTTCCACTGGGGTAGAGAACCAAAGAAAGGGGTGATTTGGAGAATTACAGGAGTCATGAGTCCCTGGGGTTTTGGTAAGTTCAGATGGGCTGTGTGTGCATGTGAGAAGTCACTGCTTGCAGCTCCTAATGTGCTTAAAATTGAGCTGGAGCTACGAGCCAGGAGCTGCTGTGGCTCAGAGAACACGTGGCCAAGCTCTGGACTTTCAGGTAATCCCTGTAATCTTCCAAGGAAAAGCACTTTAAGAACTGTATTTTAATCCACCTGTTTAAATTAAGAGAAGATCCCGATAGCTTTTGGGATTGTTGCTGTCAACAATGCCAGGGTTCAAACAGGTGAATCCAGGTCTAGCAACTCCCTCTGCCAAGCAGTAAAATACTGGGAATATAAATTTCCCAGGATGGCAGGCTCTGTGCCTCACAGGGCAGCACCAAAACACCTGGAGAGGTTTAAAACGTGCAGAAGGTGTGCAAAAAGGGACTAACCATTTGTAACACCTGCCTTGCAGGGAATGACAGGGAGCTGGAGATGGATATTTCAAGCAGAAACCAACTTATTCCAGGCCTTAGAAATGAGTGTTCATTGGGAAGCAAAAGCCTTTCGTGGCCACAGCTGCAGTGCAAGGAGGAAGCCACAAATTAAAATGCTCAGTGAAAACCTCCCCATGGTAATGACCTGCCCAGTGATGCTTGGAGTGATGTGCTGCTTCTGAGAGCTACAGACCCCTTGGGTATGCCCGGGGTTACTGGGATCCACTGTGTAAGTCAATATGAAGCACACACAGATGGGTGATCCCTTAAAAACAGGAGTTTTACCATGGTTCAAGGAAGTAACTTTGCACATTTTATCTCCTGCGACACAAACGCACAAAACTCCCAAGGTATTCAATGGCAGGGTGATTTTCCTGCCTTCTGGCTGTGTGCATTCTGTACCTGGCCCCAGTGTGCCCCTCTTCTCCCCAGTTCCTCTGCAGACCCTTCCCATGGGATGCTCCAAAGTATGTCCAAAGCTCTCCAGCTCCTACCAGACTGTCTGGGAGCAGTGGAGCCTTTCCTGGCAGTTCAGAGGAGGAAAAGCTGTTTAGTCTGTGGCAGGAACCAAAACAAACTCAGGCATTTCCAAATGCAGAGAGAAGAGAAAACAGTTTAGTTTTTCCTGTGTTACTCCACTGAGTGCTCTGGAATTGTGAGCATTCAAACCAATGGCAGGGATATTAAAAACAAGACATATCCATGTTATTCTGGCTTTGTAAAATGGCTTATTTGAATTTTATTAAATTTTCCTTACTGGACATGTCTACAGAACCACAAGATATGACCTAAATCATTAAGGTACCAAGTAAGACAACACTGTGTTTGTGCATCAGTTTTCTTAGGGGGTTTTCAACTGCATTTCACAAAGAAGTGCATTTCCATTTTGCAAAAAAAAAAAAAAAAAAAGAAGGAAAAGAAGTCTCTTTAAATGTAAGGGTGACATTTGTTTCAGTAAGCAGGCAGCTGACGCGTGGCCTTACCGTTAAAGCAGCGAGTGACATGAAGCTGATCAGGTTGTTCCACACCTTCTCAATATCCTTCAGCAGCTGCTGGAGCTTCTCACTGCAAACTGCAGTTGCTTTGATGCCCAGTTCCACCCTCTTTGTTACCCTGTAGACTTCAACCACTCCTGTGGATGTAAAACACGGGAAGGTGGCAGAGAATTCACTGAGCCTTGAAGCCAAAATGGCAAACCCAGGCCTGGCACAGGAGGGTGAGTTCAGAGCAGGAGTTATGTTTACTTGGCAGAAGAGTTGTTCATTATTTAGGGGCAGGCAAAGATTAAGCTAAAAAATAATGTGGTTTGGAGAAGAGTGATTCTGTATTCCTGCTTTTAAGAAAAGAACTTTCAGTGTAAAACATGTGGAAAATTAAAACATACCTAGTAAATATTCCATGCCTTGAGCAGACTGGATAACTTCAGTGCAAACAGAGGAACTACTTATTCCATTTAAGGTGTCATTTGCTTTCTTTATGACCTGGTGGAAATGAATTTCATGAAATGATGGGGTTATCTATCTTTAAATAATTATTATAAACAAGATTGCCCCAAGCAGAAACTGTTATTCAAGAAAAGAAGGCAAATTAAATAAGAAATGATTGCCACACTCCATCACATGTTTTTATATACTCCAGTATGAACATTTAAACCCTTAATGTATTCCCCCCAATATTTTCATTACCAAAATAAGAGTTTTAAGAGCATGCCTGCCTTGCTATCTAGTGTGATAAGAGCATTCACAGTTTGGGCTGTCTAATTCTCCACTGCAGAGAAGAAATGGGAAGGAGCTGTGAAATACCTGACAGCCGTCAGCAGCACACGAGTGGTCCCTGGGCACAGACACCAAGTCTGCCCCTCAGGAAGCCCTGAGGAGCCAGGCACTGGTGCCAGTGCCCTGAACAACACAACACTGGGCTCCCAAGCACAGGACCACCCCACTCACCAGAGAGCTGGGGTATTTAGGGAAAAGCCAAACTAATCCCCGGTGACAGGGAGATTAGTGTAGGGTGTTCAGATGAGGAGGTGGCAGCTTTTGGTTTAAAAAATGTAATTCCCAGGGCTGATTCCCACACTTTCTCTGCCTGTTGGTTTTAAACACTGAGTGAGGCTGTTCCTGCAGGGAGGAGGGGAGGATTTGGAGGAGGAGGAGGTGACACACTCACCTGCAGGGCACTCTCCAGGCACCTCTGCCACTCATAGGCATACCTCTCACTCTCCTGGTGCAAAGAAAAGGACAGGCTCAGTCTTGTTCCTACAAACATTTCTTTCTCTTCTCCTCCACAACAGACACACAGCAGACAGGTATTTTAAAAGGCTATTTGCAGATCAGCTCTGTGAACTTTTAACAGATCTATTGCTAATTTTCCCCCATTCTTTCGAGATTCTCTATGCACCTGACCTCTAAAACTTGATTTCTGGGAGTGGAAATGAGTTCCAAAAGGAAGAACATTTAGGAGAAGGTAAAAGGTGCCATTGCACATAACTCCTCCTGACACATTTGTTACAGTCTGCTGTCCTAGCAGTGGGGATTAGCAAAATTTAATCTGAGCCCTTTTCCCATCTCTTCTCAGGATGAGCAAGAGAAATAACTACACACAGCCAAAAAGTGATGCCATTTCCCAAAGCAAACAGTCTTAGTGCCAAAGCTGGGATTAGATTTAAATTGTAACTAATTTCCAGTTATAAGCTTAGGCTGCAAGGTCAAGTGATTCTGTGTTTCAGACAGCAGAAGAGACCTCAGAGGAGAAACTTCCAGTTTCCACTCACAACATCCAACTGCACCCAGGCACCATCTCAGAGTCACGCCCATATTCCAAGAGCTAAAGCCACCAAAAGCTGGATCCAGAAGCCCCTGGATGTCAGTGCCAACTCCCTGGTGTTCCAGCCCACTCCTTACCTCCACCTCCCCAGTCAGGTCCTTGTACTTGTCCCTGATCACGGGCAGTGCTGGTTTCTCACTCAGAGTGTTCGACCGGTCCCTGAAGGGCTGTTCCAGGGCTGGCAGGGGTGAGGAGCGGCTTATTTCTCTGTCACCCAGGCTGAGGCTCCTCTTGTGAGACCCTAAAAAGTCAGGTTATAAAGTTATTCCTTTACTCTAAAGACCCAGGCTGTTTAAAATGAATAAAATGACAGCAAAGGCTGTCCTGTTCCTCCTAAGAACAAATATTTCTCTTTACCCAGTGACTGCTGCAAATTTCCCCCAGTCCCTCAATTCTTAAAGGTTTTTGGCACAACAAGTATTTTTCTTGTAGAAAAAGACCCACTCCAAATGCCATAAAAATCAATGAGAAGATTCAGGTCATTTCCAGCAGCCTTTGGAACAATCCCCATTAGCTAATTTATAATTCAATTAGGAAAATCAGCCTTGGATAAGCACATGCATCATGAGGTTCCTCCAGCCTGCACTGGCTTACCTTGCACAGACAGGTCAAAGGTAGCCAGCTCACTCTTGATCATCTCTTCACTGGATTTCACTTTGCCTTGGGAAGTTGCCACCAAGAAGTCAAACTTGCTGATTTTTGGTTTCTCACTTTGGAACTCTCCAAAGTCATCCGTGGCCTCTCTCTGCAGCTCAGAGGAGACGCCAGTGAGGAAATCAGCCCCCAGGGCTGTGTCAGCTGCTGCTGCATCCTGAGCTTCCGAGGGAGGTCTGGCAAAATCCCCAAAATCTCCGACGTCGTCGTCGCTGGGAGCGCTGGAGATCGGCCCGGAGTCCGGAAAGTTTGCAAAGGCTGCGAAGGAAACATCCTGCAAAGCATCCTCGCTGGAAAAGGTTGTCACTTTGGAAACTGTTGTCATGGTGATGTTTTCTGAGCTGCCAAACAAGGTCTCCTTCTTCTGGAGGACAGAGGTGGCCGTGGAGGAGCCGCCTGCCGAGGGCTGGGCGAAGCAGGAGAGCTTCTTGCCCTGCTGGACGTCGTCCCTGTCGGAGCAGTCGAGGCTGGCCAGGCTGCTGACAGCAGAGCCACTGTGGCAGCTTCCAAACGGGGCACCCTTTAAGTCATCCACATCTGAAACAAATCCCCACAATTAGGAGCCGAAGTTCAAACCTTAAAACTCTCCATGGCCACATAAAAACAACTTGCTGAGTGTCTGGAAGAAGTGCAAGAGCAAACACAGTGAATTGTTGTCACACTGAGGCCTGAACTAGAGTTTGCACAAAAATACTCTGAAAAATACCTGAGCATTTAATACAAAAACTTCTCTGTTCAATAAATGTAAGCCTTGACCTGCCTTACATTTTAAGTTGGAAGTCACCATTACCACTATGGGTAGTGAAGAAACACTAAAAAAAAAAATCAGTTTCTGGCCAGTCCAGGCTGCACAGATCACCAGTTCAGTTTTCTGGCTGCAGAATCTACAATCAAAATATAAACGTTACAATTCAAACACCTTTAACACGTTCTTTCATCTTATCAAATCCAACCACACAGAAGACTGGGCTGACTTTTCCATTCCTCTGATAAAGTATTAATACACTTTAATTTTATATTCATGCTTTGATACAAATAAGGTATAAAAATGTGCTGCAAGAACCTAAAAAAACTAGAAATCCTGTTGAAGCTTATCAGAGCTCCTGCAGCGTCGCACGGCCGACTCGTCAAACTTCCAGGTGCCGGGACTGACAGGGATATTGCAGAAATCATGTTTTAACTGAATAAATAGTTTGTAAAAGCTAAGTCTAGAGAAAATCCAATTATTTTGCAGAAAGCTCCAAACATTTATACCCACCTGGTGATTACATGGCCCAATAGGTTCTTCTCCCTGCCAGGGGCAGGTGTGAGATGGGAGCCCGCAGTGCCCGGGGGCTCCGGCTGCTCCCACCCAACTGATCCTTCACCTCCACACTGAGATTGATCCCCAGTGAAGGCACACGGAGCCAGGGGCTGGGCAGTTTTCATTAAAGCATTAACCCCCCCTCCCCAAGAAGCCAACCCTGCTATCATACATTTGGCATTTGTTTTCCAGCAGGAGCAATTGTCACTTTGGATTAGAGACGCGGCCGCTGCGCAGCGCCCGGGGCCCAGCGGCTCCAGGGAGAGCAAACCCACTCCACAAAATGCATTCCCTGGGTGGTGCTGGGGCTGAGGCTCTGGTGCTCAACACCATGGGCTGAAAGAGCTGGCACACTTGGGTTCAACAGAGCCAGGGTGGGAACAAGCTGACTTCCCAGCTGTCCTCTTTATTCCGTCCAGCCACACCAGCCTGAGGATTAAACCATTTTAACAAACCATTCTTGCCTTGGTTTATTCGTTTCACTGGAAGGGGATAGGAGGCCAGGCTTCAGGCTGCTTCCCAGGCATGACCCACATACATGGCTAATGAAAAACCTGACAGACCTACACCGCAGTGAGGAGTTTAATGGCCACTGCAACGGGTCAGCGGGGCACAGCGTGTCGTCCATCAGCTCTTCCCCAGGGCCTTCCTGCAGCTGCCACTCTGCCCACGACAGCCTCCCAAACCCAAACCTGAGCCCCCGGCACACAGAGCAGATTTCCAAGTGCCACTGGAATACTCAATGTAGCAGAGCAGCAGTTTGCAGAGGGCAAACAGAGGGAGATGAAATCACCTGCTCCCAGCAGCACCGCACGGAAAGAAGGCTCCGAGGTGACTGGAGAGGGGTGGGTGATTTATCACCACAGACCACACCTGGAGCTCTCAAGGTTTTGTTTAAAGAAGGGAAATGAAAGCTTTGCATGAAAGAGAGAGCCACAACCACCTCCGACACGTGAGCCAGCTGTAATTAATCCTGGGATCCTGGAAATACCACCGGGTCCTAGGCAACCTCTATTCTTCTGTCAATTTGTGTTGACTCCAAAGCCCAGCAAAGATTTGAGCACTGCTATTGTTCCCAAGTTTCCTGGGAATGAAAGGGAAGAGTGGTGATCCTGCTCTGTTGGGAATTATTCCTTTGGTAAGATTTTGAGCTGCACACACATCCTGAAGTACCAGGTCAGTGCACTCCTGATCCAATCCTGGCTCAGGCACAGGCAGGATCAGCAGCAGGCTCCAGTGGGCATCCTGAACTCACCTGCAATCAATAGGTCAGGGCAGGGAAGGCAGAACAATAGCTTAATTATTCACAAATTAAGATTCAAGATTCTCTGTGTGTGAATTCAGGCAGACACAAACCTCTGCAGAGGTGCGAGGGCTGAGGTGAAATGCAACGGTTCAACTCTGTACATTTGATTTACTGGATAGTTCCAGAAGGATCACTCCAGTGAATAAACTTTTTCCTTAAAATATTATATTACAGGAAAAAAACCCACTGTGTTCAGAGCAGTTCTAAAACAATTCAGTGAGAAGCATGAAAAATAAAACCGTGGGAACTGTTCCTAATCCCAGGAAAACTCTCTTTGGGAAGGATTTTATTGGAGAAAACCCCAGTGTTTTGCTGGGCCATGCACTGCACTTCAGAGAATCATTTGCCACAGGTTTCTGAAGAGAGGAAGTAAAATCCTCACTTTGTCACAGTTATGGCAAAGCAAAAGGGTTCCCTGAGCACAGGAATGAAACAGCTCTGGTCACACTGCTGCAGTTTTAACCTCTGATGGAATAAAAGCTTTGTTTTGCTGGTATGAAAATTAAGTATTTTTAAATATCTTTTTTCAAAGTGAGAGATTATTAAGTGGGAGAAAAAAATTAATTACTTCTAACTAAGCATCACAGTTGGCCAAGGCAGAGGCTACAGAGCAACCCCCATGTCCTCCTGGAGGACGCTCTGAGTAAGAACAGGATCTGAACCGATGAGAAGCATCATATTTTATCCAGAAAAAATGAGCAAAGACTAAATCCATTCCAAATTCTATGAGAATGCTTCGTTTTGGAGAACATACAATTGTTAAAATCAAACCCAAATAGTATTTCTTCCAAACCAAAAGGGTTGGAATATTCACCATGTATTTTCCACCCAATCTGAACTCCCAAACCCAAAGTCCAACCTGCCTGGGACCAGCTATAGCTGTACGAGCCAGCCAAGGCAAAGCACTGGAGGCCAAGGAATGTACAGCAGGATGAAATACAGTTAAAATACTGTTTCCCAGTGTTATCTCATCCACAGAAAAACTTGCCATCCCTGATTTGAGCCAACTATAATAATTTATTTCAACTACCGAGGATGAAGTTATGGCTGGAGGCAAATTACAAGCTGGAGCCTTCAATGTCAACAGTTTAATCATTTAAGGAAAACCCTTGACAGCATTAGTGATTGTCTAAAGAAAACTGAAAAAGACAATTCAGGGAGATGGGAATAAATTTAGTGATTTTAGCCAGCATAGGAGACTTTCAGGTTTTTGTATCTCAGTGTGTATTAAAGTCTGATGAATAAATATAACTCTGGTGTCACGTTTTGGTTGTTAGGGTGACACAGTGGTAGCTGTGGAGTTCTGTTCCCAGTGGAACAGCATCAGTGCTGTTGCCCTGGGAACAGCCCCTGCAGCCTGAGCAGGAATCCAGAGCCTGGATGGGGACAGGCCCCACCTGCTCCCTGCTTCCAGTGGGTCTCCACCTGATAAAAGGGAGGGGAAACTGGAAGAAAGCAGAGCTGTGTGCACTGCTGCTGTCAGTGTCATGCCTGTCAGCAGTCAGAAGAATCCAGAGCCCATTTCTCAGCTGGGGAAGTCTGGAACAGTTAATAATAAGGGAATTACTCCCATTTACTTTCCCTAAAGAACGGCAGTAGCTAAGATGGAAACCATCAGGAATGCTGACTGTAAAGATAAATGAAAGTGAAGGAAATAGGAGAGAAAAGCCTCCAAACCTTGCAGAACTGCAGGATTTGCTAATTATTTTGAAATTATCATGATAACCAAACATTTCATGGCAAAATAAAGCCCTGAGCTCGCAGAGGGCTCTTGGGAAGGCCACAGCAAAAGCATCCACACCCTCCCTGTCAGAGGCCCTCCCGGGATAACCCAGGGTGGATAAGCTCTTCTGTGTGCAGAATTAACCTAAACGAGGGCAAGGGAGGGAATCTGACTGTCAAGTCTGGACAAAAACGTAATAAATGCAGTCATGAACGTTCCTCTACCTCCTCCAGGATTGGCTCAACAAACACAAACAGCACCAGCCCTGCAGAATTAGGTCTCAGCTTTGTGTTCAAAGCTTTGGTTTAAAAATGTTTAGGGCTGGGCACAACCTACTGATCTCCAAAATCAAGGAGGGGTGTTGTGGTTTTCTCCCTTTTTCTTTTTTTTCCTTTTAAAGTCTCTCCAGCTCAGTGTAAAGAAGAAAAGCCACATTCTGCTTCCTGGGCTGGTTTTTGCTCTTGAGGCAACTCCAAAACCCCACAACATTTTAACTATTCCACATCCCAATTATTTTTAGCTCTTTACCTTGTCTGCTAATTAGATGCTAATCCCAAGCTGTCAGTGGCCCAGGATTTGGAGGAATCTGAAGTGACATAATTACATGCCACAAATTTGCAGCTGTCATTCATGTTTGAAAGTTTCAGTATTTAGAAGGCAGAACTTCCCAAATGGAAAAAGGGAGCAGGGTATTTACACTGGGGCTTTGAGTAGCTCGCATTAGGTGAGCTAAATAAATACCAGAATATTATCTAATGGGTTTTTACTCATAAAAGTCTAGATAGCAACACAGTTTTTCAGTTCCAACTCACAGAAACAACCCTGCCACCACACATTTCCTCCACTCAATCCCCTCAAACACTGCTCTTTGGAAAAATATTATTTAGGCAGATATATAAAGTTTCAGAAGGTCACAGGGAGCGAAGTCAAAGCCTTGGAAGAGGAGAAAGAAGCTCACCCACACCCTGCTCTGCAAGAGAGAGGTGCCCGCCAGCTTACGGGGATACTAGAACCTTAAACTTTGTATTTTTGAGGAAAAAAGAGATACATTGCTGGTTTGCAACAAATCACACACATCCCCACGTTTTCAAAATATGCCAAGATAATATTTATTAACACAGCAGGACTTACAGATCACAAAAGATAGTGATACAGAGGAGCTCGGGAGGGCGGTATCAGAGTAAAGCATGCAGGTCAATACTTGCAGAAGAGAGATATCAAAGCAGATCTGAAAAGGCACATTCACACAGGAAATGTTTAGTTGAAATCAGACATTAGAAAAAGCAGCGAAAAAACCTGAAGTTGATTAAAATATACAGAGATCTCCAGTAATGCCAAAGAAAAAGGTACTTTACAGGTGTGTCAGTGCAGCTGATGGATAACCCTTTGAGAGCACCCACCAGGGCTCCTCTCGCTGCAACCTTTGGCAGGAAGAACAAATCAGGTTCACCCAACAGGAGGAGGTGCTCATTAAAACGCTTTCAAGTCGGGGTGAAACGTAAATTTGGTGTAAAAGAAGCAGCCTGGTTCAAACGAACAGCATGCAGCCAGTGCTCAAAGGGTTATACGGAGTAAATGCAGGAGAAGTCAGGCAACATTAGTATCATCTACCTTCCACACAGAGAGTTAGAGCCAAGTTCAAAGAGACTGTATCCCCTTTGGAGAGAGCAAAACTGGAAACCTTTCATCCCTCAGAGACCACAGGCCCTGGCATGGGAGGCAACCCAAGGCTCTCTCTCTAATTCCCAGCGTAAGCACCTACCTGCCCATACCTGGAAGCTACAAATGTCAAATCTCACAGCCAAGGGACAAACACCTCTGTGTGGGCACGTCACAAAGTCAAATCATCTCTCAGCACCTCTGTCCTGCTGCTGTTCCACTGGAGAAGGGACACAGGGCTTGCAGACAGGCAGCTCCCGCGGACACATCTCCTGTTTTCCAGCACTGAGGTGACAAAGGGATACTGTCCCCTTCTGACATTAGATTTACAGATCGTAGGAAATGAGGAGGAGGAAAAAAAACCCTCTGCTTTTTGACTTCGTGTAAACTGAAAAAAAAAAGGACTTGACCATCAGCAGTTCACAGCTTGAAATGCATCAAGCACACAGAAAGGAACACACGAGCACAGGGGCGTTTGAGCACGTTCTGCTACGAAATCCAAACAGCGAAATGGAGCAAAACTCTCCCTTGTGGATTAACATCTAACTTGGCACCAGAGGAGAATACAGACTTGTTTAAGCTTAATAAAAATAGCTTCTAATTAATACTTCAGAGTTCAAAAGTTTAGCAACAAGCACATGAAGGGCTAACCCCTTTAAACAAACCAAAAAAAAGGCTTTCCTGCCACAAATGGCAATTATTCATCACAGATTGCTGTGGCAAAAGCACACATCCTGTAAAGAGCTACAGAAGTCAAACTACCACCAAAAGAGGCTAGAAAAATATTAGGAAAAAGTGCTTTCAAACCCAAAGTAAACATTCAAGAATACACTGTAGGTGCTACGTTTTGACAGCTCACTCAACTTGGAATTTTCCCAAGCAGTAATATGAAAATTAAATGTCTTTGCTAATAAATTATTCCTGATATTTTGTACCCTGTTAGAGAGTATCTTCCACATCAAAGTTGCCAACTTAATTCTCTCCCCTACTTAAAAATATCATATAATGCAAAATTACAGTACTGTATATTTTCTCTACCCATATCTGCAAAAAATGGAAGAAATATTTCATGTGGAAATAACCAATTCTTGCAGTAAGAGCTTTAACATTTACAGTTTGTATGTTCCCCCTGTTCAGAAAAGCCTTTGACTGCATAAAACTTGTCCTAGAACACAGTAATGGTTCCCGTGTTGTTGAAGGCCACAGAACATTTAACTACAGCTTATCTCCTATGTAGATATGAAAAGAAAAAGCAGGACACTTGGGAAATCTGTTTTATGATATGTGATCGGGTCAGAGATGGTCAGTTCACTCCCTCAGGAACGCTGTCATAAAGGGAAATTAAAGAAGGTGGAAACCTGATAAAGCAAAAGCCCCATGGTTTAAATTTAGGTCCAAGAGTTCCCAATCATGAGCCCAGCACTCACAGCCCCTTGGCACCACGATTCCCACGAGGGATTAAACACTGGAAGGTGTATGAAATACTCTAAAACTGCAGTCCTGCAAAATCCTGGCTACACAGACTGAGCCCCACCGTCACGGGAATGCACTGGTGTTGGTGATTAGTCAGCTTCTCATTAACAGCCCCAATTAATGACCCTTGGGAAGCGCCGAGCAGGGAAGTCCCCAAGCCAAATGCTTTGTGGAAAACAAGAGATTAAAGTGAGACTCTGTCATCAACTTGCTGATATAAATGGAATGACATTGTTTGCACTGGAATATTTTCCACTCGAGTCCCTTAAGTGCCAATAGCAAACAGGTACCAGTATGATGTTGGCAAACCTCAAAAATAAACTGGCCTGGAGTTCAGACTGTTCCAGCTATTTCTAGTCTTCTAAGACAAAAACTAAAGGGTGCCCTGCTGAGGGGCCGTGGCTGGCGGGGACACACACTGAGGAGTCTTCCACTACTGAAAGACGAGTGCATAATACTGTAATTGAGCACAGAGAACAGGAAATCTGCACCACCTACGTTACCAGAGCAATCTAACCAGTTCCTCACCTGCTGCTGGTGGATGCTGGCCACTAACTGTTGGCAAATCCAAAGAGCTATCAGACATGACATGCTTAAGATCTCCTCCCACATCAGCCAGTTTCATGTCAAACTGAACAGACAGCGCGTCTTCGGAATCCTCCTTGCCCACGCTGCTGCCACTGATGGAAGGCAGATCCAGGGATTTCACAGAAGCAGAGTCTTCTTTGGCCTGCTTGAAAGCTGCCACTTTGTCCACCAGCGACTTCTCGGTGCCACTGGAAGAAAACTTGTTGGAGTGGAAGTCAGCAAAGTCATCATCGCTCTTCACCGAGGAGAGCGCGCTGTCCTTCGCCTCCTCAAAGGTCGCTCCGGACCCTTCCAGAGACAGCTGCTTGAAGATGTCGTACTTGGTGGGCGTAGCAGTGGTGGCAGAGCTCTGCCCACCCTTCACCGTGCTGGCAGACGAGCCAGCCTGAGGAACAGGAGTGGCCTCCAGCTTGAGTGCATTGTATTTGTCATCAGGTTTCTGCTCGGAAAAGCCCCCGCTGTTGTTGAAAGCCATAAAATCGGCAAAGTCATCTTGTCCACTGGCTGATGCACCGTTAGAAAATTCCCCAAAAAGGTTGAACTCTCCAAAGTCATCAGCTAAGCTTGAAGTTTTGCTGGGTGCTGGTGGGGCAGAGGTGGATGGAGGGGGTGGCGGGGGAAAGGAGCCCGGTTTTGAGGAGTTAAACGCCGGTGGAAAGGACGGCTGCTTGTTTTCTCCAGGAGAGGAAAAGAGATCCAAGTCTGCCAGGTTCAAAGGGGTCTTGGCTTGTGTTGGCTGTTTTGGCTGAGCAGGCAGAGGAGGGAAGGGTGCAGGGAAGGTTTTGTCTTTTGTGGGTGGCTCTAACGGGGAGATGCTGTCAGCGGTTTTGAAATCTGTGAAACCATCGTCGGCTCCGGCGGGCTTGAACTCTGCAAGGTTATCTCCTGGGAGTAAAACCAGGGAGAGAGCAACAGTTCAACACTGCAGCAACAAACACATCACATTCACACCATGCGAGCAAGCAAATTATTTCATGCAATGTCAGAAGGTTTTATGCAAACTACCTAAATTAAAGACCTCGGGATGCACACAGAACTGCAAACTCAACTTCCATGAACCACACAAGTGTCAAGGTTAGTGATTCTAATTTTCATTCCAGCAAACACTTAATTCTTTCAAATAGCCTTAAAGTCATATTAAACTCCCTTTACACTGAGTTAATATCAAAACACACCATGACAAATAGAATCCAGAGGAGATCAATACTGCCTTATTCATCTTCCACGCAAGTTCTTTTCCCCACCTCATCCTCCTCGTGTTTGCCAAGCAATGAATGTAATTTTGAATTTCACCTATACCAATATAGTATTTGCTTTCTTAGGGAGCCAGTTCCTCCCTTCCTCCCTCTGAAATATTGCAGCTTTTTCACGGGGGATCACCAGAGGGCTGAGACAAAACCAACATGAGGTAACAATGTTTCCGTCGAATTTACATTAAATATTTTTGTGTATTAATACGTTTCTTCTTGTTCATAAACAATTATTTTTATAGAAAGTAGTTTCTTTTGAACATGAAAACATTGTTTAACCCATTCACCAGCATGTACATATGTGGATTACTTGTAATTTTAAAGTACTGATGCTTAGCTTAAGACAAGTGTCCAATAAACAGATTATTTCTATTTTAGAAGTACATCACTAGCATTTAATTCTTTCGCTACCACCCAGTGTCATACTTTAAATTAGTTTAACCAAGATTTAGAAGAATACTCTTCATAATGGTAGTAAAGGACCCCAACTACACCTGACCTATTGTTCCATTCTCCCTCCCCTCCAAACCAATTCACTTGGCTCGGCAACAATACAAATATTCCTGAAATTGCTACTCATTGATGAAAACTGCAACAGCACAGCAAACTAAACTTACTGATGAATTGCAAACTTTTCCATTAGAAATGTAAGCTGGTGAAAGGGTTAAGAGTGGTCAGACCTTGACAGCAAGCAAATACAGCAACTTCCTATATTTTAGAACATGTACAGGAAGAGATCAAATGTTATTTCATTTCATTGCAAGCATTTAATCCTGGAGAGGTTCTGAGCATGAGAACCCCACAAAACATCACAGGGCGTTCATAAACGTGTGGCTCCTCACTTAAAACAAATTCCAACCACACCATTATTTAAAACACAACTCAGGAGCACCCAACCTTTCAGAAACAGCACCAGCACATTGTCCCAACAGGATATTGCACTGCGTTTTCAAGATACTTCCTACTAAGTTTTTCAGAGAAGCAGAAGCACCATTTTTTTTGGAATTGCAGTGATGGAAATTCTGCAGCTCACAGAGAAATGCTAAAAATTATAATGAATTTATGTTAAATCCCTGGTGCTTACCTAAGTATTTGCTCTCTGCTGGCTGCTCTAATTCCCGGAAAGCGCTGTACTTGTCCCCTCCATCTAGAGAACAGCACAGAAGAAATACATTTACATAGAGGTATTACAAATTCATCTAGCAAATTTTACATTAATTGCTGTGGTTTTTAAAATATTAATATCTTATCAATGCCCGAAAGATATAGGGAATAATACAATACATTGCTCATAGTGGTTGTGGATGTGTCCTTTTACCTCCAAAAGCAGCTGCACTCTCAGAAGGCTTCTCAGCTGCCATGCCTTTGAACACAGCATATTTATCAGCTGGTGACAGCGGCTTATTACCTGGGAGTGGCATTAGTAAAGAAGGAACACTAAAAACAAAAGAGATAAAAAGCAAAAGTTCCTTAATTTACCCATATGAAATCTGCATTTCCAGGCTTTATTTAAAGGAGCCTCTTATTATGAGTACACAATTTGGTTCCTAAACCTAAGCTTGTGCCCTAAGGAGTGCTGAATCCAGACCCTGATGTGAGTGGGTAACTGGTGGGTGAATTCCACTTTTTCTCACCTAATCATACTCCTTTAGGCCAGAAGTCAATTTGCACCATTCTTGATTTTAATTTCTATCAAACCATGAACAAAATACTCAGAACTTTACACCAGAGGAGTTCTTAGCCCAGACATACCCCAGGAATCACTCCTGCTTAATTCACGCCTTTGAAAATTCTCTCTGAATTAGATACAGCAAGGAGTTAAAACTGCACAAGATTTTGACAGCTCCATACTTTCATCTTATCTAATTCTGATTATATCTCATTACATATTGCAAAATTAAGAGCATAAAGTGGGACCACTGTTCAAAGGAAGGAAAGAATAACTTTTAATTTCTGTCAGTGCCAATCAGTGAGTTTAGGCAGGTATCTAGTCAGCAAAATAAGGATTAGTCCACAGCTACACAAGCAAGTCTTTTTGCATAAACACACCGTACTTTATCCAGTAAAACTGCCACAACAACCTAACACCTTGTTAGCAAATGCTGGAAGATTTAGGAGAGAGCTTTGCTTGCCCTCCACACAAGCCCCGTTATCAGACCTTGGCAGCTCTACACAACAACATCCTTTACATATGAATGATGCATTCTACCTCTAGTTTGTGTCATTCACATTGAAAACCTGAATGAATTTCTATTGCATTCTTCAGCCTGGAGCAAGAATCTTTCCAGAGCCATTTAAATCTCCTTATCAGCAGCCTACAAGCAACACACAAACGAAGCACTTTCACACATGTGCTGATGCTGGGCTGTGATGCTTGCAGACAGAGAGTGCAATGGAAAAAAAGTAGAGCTTATGGTAATATAATTAAATTTCCCATCCCTGCAAAGCAGGCTATTAGATATGCAATCTTGGCAAATGGAATGGTTAATCAGCTGTACTCCACAGATGGCTTTTTTTTAAATAAAGCTCCATAAGCAATTAGATTATAGCTCATTGTAACATTTTGTTCAAAACTGAACGCTTTCACAAGTGAATAAAGAGAATTGCTGCAGTGAAAAAGGAACACCATTTCTGAAATATTTTTTTTATGATCCTCTACTTCCCATTGTGCAATTTACAAACAGTTTTCTGTCAAAACTTTCAGTAACAGATTAGCTTCAGTTGCAAAATGACATCTAACACAAGATATACTTAAACCAGCATCTTCAGATCCATGTGGCATTAACTGACATCCCTGCAAGTGTCCAAGACCAGGCTGGACAGGGCTTGGAGCAACCTGGGTGAGTGGAATGTGTCCCTGCCCATGGCAGGGGTGGAACTGGATGATCTTTAATGTCCCTTCCAACCCAAACCATTCTGGAATTCTGTGACATCAGCACAATTACATTTCTTAGAGAGAAGCCATTTGCCATGGTGTAAGGGGACAATGGGGTTGAGCATCCCCATTTGATGTCACTGTTGAGGAAGCACCTGGTAATCACAGCTTACATGGAATTCACAGTTCTGCTTGCCACCAAGAACATCACTTCCTACCCAGAAAACGTGTCTGTCTACAATGAGACACCTGGGATGTGCATAAAGAGGAAAGAATGCCGGAATTTTGTAGTCTTTGTAGACCTTGAAAGGTTAATTGTAAACTATCAAAGGGAGGTAACATGCTTATTTATTTTGTTATACAAAACTTGCCTGATCCAGAATTACATCTTGTCTCCCAAAGGAAAAGCCAGGATTGCTGGAGTCTGAATGGTACTTCAACTGAGATTTATAGTCAGGTATCAAAAGTTGAGGCAGTGGCCAGGGAAATGACAGAACTAACAAGGATCTGGTACCTGCTCCGGTGCTGTGAACTGGCTGCTTTGGCAGAGCCAGCTGCATCCCCCTGGAAATCAGTGAAAGAGTCATCCAGGGAGCCAGACTTCGAGGCATCTTGAAACTCCTGGAAGTCATCATCTTCTGGTTTTACTACCTGAGTTACAAACAACATGTAAATTGCTATGCTGTTGGCTCTTCAGATTGTCATATAGCAAGAAGGCAGCTCAAAGGAGTGTGATTAAGAGGGGAAAAAAGGAGGAAAGGAACCTTTCAACATTAACATCTTCAGTATTTCCACTTTGTCTGCACCTCACCCTACTCAAACACACACAGGATTACAGGGTGTAAGAATAAACAACAGATGAATAAGGAACTCTACTCCTTTCACAATAAATATATTATTGATCACAGCCATGTCATCTTTTAATACAGGACAAATATTAATAATTTAAATCAATCAATAATTTAAAATTAATACACACAGCAAAAGCACCACAAGAAGTATTATCTGAAGGATGAACCCTACCTGCAAACTGTAAGATTTATCCCCCACATGATTTAGCTTTGTAAATGAAAGGTTTTCAGAGCTCTTCTCCTGAAAAACTCTTATTTTACCAGCTATTACAGTCTGTTGTTCAGTTTAACCCAAAATTCCATTTAATGTACATTACAAAATCCTAACTACAACTAAAATCCTCTTTGCAATGAAGAACACTTCTGCACCTCTTCTAATGCCACCAGAAAGAACTGAAAAAATAAAAGAACGCCCTTAGTGGCACTTCATGTCTGCAGACATCACGTGCTGGATTTCAGCTCTGGTTTCCTGCTGTTTATTTAAAACCTGTTACCACGGTGTAGGTTTGAAAGTGCCAGGCTAGTTCCCTTTCCAGGAGGGAGGATCTCCCAGGGAGGGGGCGCGGGCTCACCTGGCCGGGCGGGTAGGAGGGCAGGAACGCTCCGGAAGGTTGTGCTGCAGCTCCTCCCGCTGGGGCCGGGGCCGGAGCCGGGGCTGGAGCCGGGGCAGGGATGCTCATGCCCATCACGGAGGGCCCCAGGCCGAGCCCCACGGAGGCAGGGGGGGCCGCGGGCAGCAGCGGGGGCTGGCTCACCCCGCCTGGCAGCGGCACCGGGCACCCGGACAGGGTGGGAACGGGCGCGGCTGGAAACTGGTTCAGCACGTCAGGGCTCACGGCAGGGATCCCTCTCTGCAAAGGAAACGAGCAGACAGCCAGTTACACGGGCAGCCTTGATGAAAGGGTGCTTTGTGTTCTCAGTGCCAGGCTGCAGCTTGGGGCACTGGAGCCAGCAACGAGAAGGGACTGGCCAAGTTTCCAGTAAACCTTGCACATCCAAACGTGCCATCAAGAGCCCATGGAAGTGGATCATATTCAACACAGAATCATTTAGGTAGGAAAAGACCCCCAAGACCATTCAGTCCAACTATTGACTCACTTTGTCAACTCCACCAGAGCACTGAGTGCCACATCCAGTCATTCCTTGGACACCTCCAGGGATGGTGACTCCACCTCCCCTTCCAATGCTTAACAACCCTTTCCTGATCTTCAGCTGAAACGCCCCTGGCACAGCCTGAGGCCATGAACTGTTGTCCTGTCACTTCGTGGATTCGATATTAAAAATACATATACATGTGTTTTGTAACTGTATCTAGGAACTTTAATTGACACTAAAGAAAGGAGGAACTGAAATGTAAGTGATGACACTGATACAATTACAATCCCACTGAAGTTACCACTGCAGTTTCTCCTCTAGACTTCACCAGAAGCAGTATTTCACTGGAGGAGTGCACTGCCAGGCCCCGGTGCTCCCACACAGCCCAGGGCAGGCTCCTTGGCCCTGCCTTCGTGCCCGGGTGTGGGCCATACCTGGGTCACTGCGATCATGGCCAGCACAGTGTAGAGCTCCTCCTTGGTGAGCTTCCCGGGCGTGGTGCGGTTGGCCAAGGCCCAGATCTGTCCCAGGGTCTCCCTGGGCAGTCCCGACGACATCAGGATGGGGTAGAGTTTGGCTGTATCTATTCCAGCAGGAGTCAGAGTGGTTTCTAGGATTTTCTTGTACAGCTCTGTTGTGAAGGAGGCAGTGTTAGTGACAACTGCTCTTTTCAAATACTATTACTTTTCTATGTTGTCTCAAACTCAACATTCTATCAAATTAGTAGCACTCACTGTAAGGTAAGGCAACAGCATTCTGGCATTGTATTGTACCATCACGTCTCATCTAAATGTGTTATTTGCTGGTCTTTACAGACAAGTTTAACAGAAGCAGAGAAATATTTTATAAAAAATACACTCAGTGCTGCATTGCAAGCGATGCTGCTTTAACGAAGTTGCAGGATAACCCATATAAAAAGATAGTTCTAAGAGCTTTATGTACTTAAACCTCAGTGTAACCAATATTTAGTACAGCATTTCATTTTCTATTCACTCTGTTATTTACACATAGAAGACAAATAGCCTTCAGAAATGAGCCTGCCTAATTACAAGACATGCCAAAAAACAGAATACCCATGAAAGCAGCATTATCAGCAATGCAACCTCTACTGGGATAAGCTGCTGTCATAAATGTTTAATCTAGAGTTTGTTAACATGCTTGAATAAAAGCCATATTTCTTCAAATGCAGATAAAGCCACCATAAATATGTAGCGTGTCAAAGATCCAGGATTCATTTGATGACTGATAATGCTTTGATCAATAATTGGCCACACGAGCACAGGCACATTCACACCTTGCACTGCCCACCTGGCCAAATGCCCACTGTTGGGCTTACCTGGGACCAAGCTGTCATTGTAAATCCAAGGGGGCATCATTTGCTGGATTGGGTCCTGGGGAGGGAACACTCCAACTCCTAAATGTATTCCATTCAGCAAGAAAAACAGTTGCATTAGGATATAGAGCCAGAGTATCATGATCTTAAGAGACTAGACCTCAGCTGGTCAGGATCATTCAGCATTTCAGGCAAGGATTTCAGATAGGAATCACTGTGCTCAGAGGAAGAACAGATACTGCAGGAATATGAAATAATAACCAGAATGATTGGGCAGTACCAGAAGAATAGAGTTACATATGTGATGAAATAAGGAGCTCCTCACGTGCCTCTCTCTTCATGTCCAGTTGTACAGAACCCAAAGTCTCACTGCCTTAAAGTTTCACAGCAGCAGTTCTGTGTCATAACAAATTTAGCTCCCCACCAACTCCCTGCTATTAGGGCTATTTGTGGAATAAATAAATCCATACCTACCATAAACCCCACAATGTTCCACCAGAACATCCTCACCTGGGACATCCACAAACAGCCTATTGAGGGAACCTCAGCAAGATCATATTCCACATCCACAAACACACATCCATTGCTCCCAGTCTTCAGCTCCAGGGGACATCACAGCCACCTTCACTGCTGCAAGCTTCATAATGTGATCTGCCACATTTCAGCCCCTGCAAATTGGTTATTTCCTTCTCCACTATGAGGATTCTTCCCCTCAGTCTCCCTCAGCAGATTTTATGCTCATCTTGGATGAAGCTCTGACCAAAATCAGCATCATTTCAGATTTTACTGTCTTTCCCAGTGCCGTTGCATCTCCTCATCTTCCACATGGATTCCCTCCTGACTGCAGTCAAATTTCTAATCATCCCACAACTCCAAGCACATTTTAACATAAGCAATTCCTTCCATTTCACTAGCCAAGTAAAACAAATTTGCTACTTCCTCAGGTCTCATTATTCTTCAGTTTTAACCTCCCTTCCACATTAAGTCAACAGTTTTAATAAAATCAAAACTGAAACAAAACCTTATCTAGACCATCTTTTAAATTTTCATCCCTAAAGCACAGGTAGTTTTAGACATAACATGTATGAGCAACAAATTGTCTGAGAAACAAGGATTAACTAGCTACAGTTTTAACCTAGCAAGATTTTATCCCCTCAAGGTTAAAAGACTAAAACTCACCATGACATTATCTTTAGTGGTAAGTTCCCCTAAATAGTTTAAAAACAAATCTTTAGAGAGCACAACTTCTTTTTTTCCCAAGAAAGGACAGAATATTTTAAAATAGCAAACCTGATTAAACAAACATGTTAAAGGTGATTACAACAATAAACTCACAAGGAGAAAGTTCAGAGCAAAATCATGGCAGTTACACTTTGAGCAAGGAGCAGGAGGCACTGACATTATTCAAGCAGGCATTCAGAGCAAAATTACGCAGGGCTGGCCTTGGAATTAGTGAACAGAGCATTAGCATCAAGCAGCATCTCATTAGATTCAAGTTCTGTCAAATGTTTCGATTGCTCACCACACTCTTCAACTGCTCTGTTTTGTTCTGAAGCCTTGTGCACCTCTGCAGCAGCAGTGGGACCACTTTCATGTCCACCTACAACATTCCAGTCACTGCTGGTTAGACTGGGATGAGCTTGGCTTGCAGCCGAGGCTTTGTGCCCAACTTCGGATGTTTTAAGTTTGGTTTGCTCCTGTTCAGATTCATCTGAGCCATTAGCTAAGGCTTTCTCCTCCAAGGAAGAGCCTGAATAAACAGCAGGAGGAATTATTTATATTTTGTCATGAACCGCCCAGATTGCAATTCCACACTTGCCAAAGGAAAAGTACTTTTGGTACCACTGGTGAGTTAGAGATGATCTGTCCCAGCTCTGACCAACAGCATCACCCCCTTCAGACACCTTCACAGCCCAATTCTGCCCTTTACTTACCACACACACAACAAATTCAACAAGCAACAAACAAGTAAGAGAAGGAAAACATGAAACTATTTCCTGTTTTAGGATTATTGCTGCATAATCATCCAGGCATCAGGAGAAGTGCCCAATACCTACTTACTGGATGATTATTGCTGCATAATCATCCAGGCATCAGGAGAAGTGCCCAATACCTACTTACATCTACAAAATTCTTAATATTCATCTCACCAACAGCCCTTCAGCCTCCAAGGGAGGAAGCACACAAATGCTCCACAGCAGTATAATTGTTATTTCTTATATCACCATCTCAACTATGTCTTTTTCTACCACACAGACTTAGGAAGATGCTAAAACAGAAGATTTAATTCACCTAAGATCAGGCATGTGCATATTTAGCAGTATTTGGATCCACACATAACTTGCTTTTACAGGCAGTTCCAAGGGAAGGAAGAAGGGGACTTAAATCATCATTTCCCATGGATCAGCAGGTTTCTGTTTAATTGTCTACGTATTATTTCTTCCAGCCATACTGAAAAAAACCCCAACAAAATAAGTAAAGACTCTGTGTAGCTCAGAAGGTGACATGTAAAATAAGACATTTTAGAGTTACCTGTTTTATGGGTACTAGGTGAAGATGAAGAGCTAGGAAAATAAGGAACCTGCCCAGCTGTACCATGCAGGGTGGATAACACTGGAGCCTGGGCTGGAGGGAGAGGCTGGAGCACAGCCCTTTCTGAATGCAGCTGCCCAGCCTCAGTGGCAGGATGGAAAGGCTGAGAGGTGGACTGAGGCACCACTTTGGGGATTTCAACAGGCCCTTGCATAAAGTCACTAAATTCTTCGTCATCGAGAAAAGCAGAATGGGAAACAGAAACAGCGGAATGGGATGGTGTGGGATGATCTGCAAATGGAATGAACACACAAGGCAAAGTGATGAGGAATAAGGGTCATGGGTGGGAATGTGGGAAAAGTGGCAAACTCTGGGAACACACAGCAAATGGGCGAGGAGAAACAGCGTGTTTTGCGACAGATGTGAAGGTTGGTATTGTCAGCATAGCAAACACAAGGCAAAACTGAGCAGCCACTTCCCAACCATGCATCTTCTCTCCCAGATTTTTAGGATGTAAACACTTTGAAACTTGGTTCTTAACATTGGCTGTGAAAGTATTCTACCTGTTTTATGCAGACAGGGTCAAAACTAATCCAGAGGTAGTATTTCAAACTGGACATAATAGGAACTGCCAGGGGGACATTCTCCTTCAAAGGAATGTTTTATCCACAGAAACTCAGTAACAGATCATAAGATACAAAAGAAGTATCTGCTCATGTAGACAGTTTCCTGCTTGATCCCTTCCAGTGTTATCCATTTTAACAAAACTGGTGAAGGACAGCCAAATCTACAGTTGTCAGAGACCACTTGTAACTGCAAAATTATCAAAGAGTGAATCCACAGAGGAGAGACAAATTTTATATAGGAAAAAGCTCGCCTAATAAGCTTTGATTCAGGCACGATACTAAAAAAACCATACTACAGGCCCTAAGACATATTAAGTGGCAATTGTTAAAAGTGTAATTACTGAGAACACAGAGGCTTGGTGTGACCATGCCCAACCACACATCAGTCAGCTGTGACACTCCACTCAATGTTTATACAAAGTTTTGATCGTTCTCAGCACTTAAACAGCACTTCTCATCTTCAAAAGCACTCTGCAAAACATTAATTAATGCTTTGACTAGAAAAGAACAAACGCATTATCAATTTCCTTGATGTTTCACATTTAGCACAGCACATTAGGCTTTCCCTTAAAGATTTCAAGTCTTTTAATAAAGGCTGATATCTAATATTTCACCCTCGTACCCTGACCAAGCAAACAGTTGCTACAATGACATTTGCCTTTTCCAAACAGTTAATCCACTCATTTTGTACCACCAAATAAAAATACTTCTTGGAATCGGTTCCCCCTGCAGGGGATTTCAAACTTTGGAGTTTTATTTTCAGTTGGAAAATGAGGAAAATGACAAACCTGGCTTTTTTGGATGTGTTGCTGGTGTTGGGTGCATCTTAGCATCTCTGGAAAAGCCATCTAAGTTTCCTTTAATGGCTTCCAAAGCATCATCTCTGCTTTTTTCACCTGTCTGAAACATCACAGAAAACATTGAGAAATTCACAGAACAGCTCAGTTTTCTTTCAATATCCACATTTCTTTAAAACCAGAATTAGCAAAGCTTGCTGTTGGCAGAGTGTGTAAAGGACTGACTCTTCCAAAGATTTTTCAAGATATAACCTGGTGTCTCATGCAACTCCCCACTGATTTGCTTGTTGAAAGAGACCATCCCATCAAAAGCTATTAAAAAAAACCTGGAGGAAGAAACATCCCACTTGTTATCAGGCCATACCTTGGGTTTCACACTGCTCAGGAGTCTCAGCTTTTGCTTCTGCTCTTCAAACTGCCGCCGTTTTCTTTCTTCTTCTAAGAATTTCTGCTGGTGCTCAAACCTCTTCCTGAAGGAAAAAAATAATTTTAATGACAATTTTCATGGCAAGTTCTACTTGATTTCTCCCTTTCTTCTGTCTCAAATTCAGACAGCTTGGTGCACACATTCCTACTTTTTCTCAGACCTGGACAACCACTGCAAACTTCACAGACGGCCTTTAAAGGAAATGGAATATGCAGCAACATTCTACAGCCCTAAAGAGACACTGCTCCAGAAAAACGACATATTCCCCTTAAAAGGGAATTTCCCAAGAGTCAGTAAAGGGTCACTTACTGCTGCTCCTCTGCAAACTGCTTCTGCATGTCCGGGGTGTACTGCGGGGCGGCCGGGCGCATTCCCAGGAAAGAGGCCTGTCCCATGTAAGGCATCCCGGCCGCTGGCATCGGCCCCAAGGCCATGCCACCCTGCAACAAAGCAAACGGTACAGCTCCCAGGTTGGGCGTTTTTCACAGAAAAAAGCCAAACCGCTGGCAATGCCAAACTGCAAAGTGGGTGGAGCCCGTAAAATTCGGTGTTGGGAAGTGCTGGCTGAGCAGGGCCTGAGCACAGAGCAGCCCTCAGTAGATGGCACTCTTCCTCTCCAGAAGGACTCACAGTCCTTACAGGACTGGGGAAGTCGTTGGGAAAAATCAGGGCTTCACATCCATACAGCCTGCCCCGACAGCCAGAAGGCTGCAGCCATCCTACACCGCTCAGTACAGGTTTTCCTGGGATTTCTGTTTCCTATTCTAATTTATATCACATATTCCTATTCCTATTCTATTTTATATCCCCTGCTGCAGGGCACACTGCTACCAACCATGGATGCTAGAAAATGTGGTCTAGTCATTTCCCAAACATATCCAGGGAACTGAGAGAGGGACACAATATATGACAAGAGCCAAGAGGAACCTTGTCTGAATAAACTGTACCAGAAACATTTGCTGAGAAATATATTCTGGGACATTTAGAGCAGCAAAGCTGCCTAATATAGAAACAGCCAGAAAATAATTTACTTTTCTTACTATTCGTTTTGCATTTGGTCTCAGAACATGTAGGAAGAGAACAAAAGTTGTTTATTATTTTTAGACCAGCTCTCATAAAAACATCTTCCTACCATAAATTTCACAAAAATAACATAATAAATTCCAGGTGGGGGTGGGAAGGGAGTGTAAGGAGATGGCAAAACACAATAAATTCAATTTGTGACATAGCAATTCGGTTAGAAAGTCACACCAAAACATTAAATTTCAGCAAAGTGCAAATTTGTACATAAGTGCATATGGTGCAAAATAGAAAACAATAGGTTAAAAGAGAGAAAACATAGTATTAGCTGCTCATATTTAATTCTTATTCCTCAATTAGCAACAGCAGTGCTAAAGACAGAGTTACTTTAAGGAAAAAGAAGAATGAGACAGAAACAGAGGAAGTTGGACAAATGGGAAAAGGGGTCATGTGAGGAAACACAGCACATTGAAGAGATTCCCTCTGTCTAGAACAAGGTATTTAAAAAGCAAGATTATGATTTGTCACCTACACTCAGAAAACTTAATTCTCTTAATTCCAGCACCGGGGCTGCAAAGGGATGAAACAATTCAGTGGTCACAGTTCTGCACAGACCACACAGTCACTCCTCAGCAGAAGGTCTCATTTTAAATGCTACACAATGTACCACCATAAAACCAAAGAAGAGAAGAAAAAGCACAAAGGAAAATTCAAGAGACAGGAGAGATCCACTGTGGGAGTTTAGAATTATGAACAATTCCATACCAGCACTAACCCCACCTGGGAGTAGGGGGCATCTGGGAGCTTTTCAACACAGGGCTGATGCTTTTGTTTCCTTCCCTGCTCAGACGAGGCTTCTCTGATAACACTGGGGTGTCACAACATGTACAGTGGCATCCAAGTTCAGATTTTGACACCTCTGAGTGGGCTAAAACCTACAAGTTACCTTAAATACTACTGGTGCTGTCCTTGCACTATACACCCTCATCTCTCCAGCAGTGAGTAATGTGTGCCAAACTCCCTCACTCTCTATCCAGATCCCCAGGAAACTTGGGAGAATCCTTTAAATTATCAGAAATATCCTCAAAGGGAATACGACAGAATAGATGTCCCATGACAGATGAACAGCCACACTGCAGCTCCCAGCCAAGTTCCACCCTCTCACTGCAGCAGTGAGAGGCCATGGCCCCAGTTGTCCCCTCTCAGCCGAGCCCAAGGCATCTCAGGTTCTTGGAGAGGAACTTTTCACAAGGACATGCAGTGATAGCACAGGGGGAATGGCCATAACCTGAAGGAGAGCAGCTTTAGATGGGATATTGGGAAGGAATTCTTCCCTGTGAGGGTGGGGAGGCCCTGGCACAGGGTGCCCAGAGAAGCTGTGGTTGCTGGATGGGGCTTGGAGCTCCCTGGGATAGTGGGAGGTGACCCTGCCCATGGCAGGAGATTGGAACAAGATGAGCTTTACTGTCCCTTCCAACCCAAACCAGTCTGGGATTCTGTGATTTCAGTCCACATTTCATCGTCACACACCTGCATGGCCATGGGTCCAGGAGGCATCTGAGAACCATAATTCATTCCCATCATCCCTGGCATGTTGGCCTGCATGACAGGAACCATTGGAAATCCTTGCTGTTGTATAGGAATCATCCCTGCAATGAAACATTAAACGAGATAAGTGCCCAGTTAACGTTAAATCTTTTTTTTTCCCCCCTTCTCTAACCCTGCCTACCCCATTTAATTATTCTTGTTTACCAAAGCAGCAAATGAAAGTAAAAAACTCTGAGTCTTGCTGGATTGTTTAAAAATAAAAATAATAAAATTTGCTACACTGCAGGCAGCCACAGAACTTCCTTAGTTTAGATATTGGTCAGTCTACAGGGAAAAATGTTACAGGGCTTTTGCAGTAACTAAGCTGATGAATTCTCCCACCATCCTAAGGATTCTCTGTGGGTTTCTTCCCATATGATTTTTGGAAGGGTCATTTCCAATTAACAAGATTTAATTAACCAGGTTGACTGGTGCTGATAATTCCCATTTCTCTTGAAACCGGCAGCATTTGAAAATAAATCTTGGGAAATAAAGTCAACCTTTCACAAGGCAACTTCACTCTGACCTGGCAGGATAACTTGTCTGTAGGTTAATTGGCACACTTTAGGTTAATTAGCCCACTCCATGTGTTAAAATGGTAACAATATTTGTCAGTAAAAGCTAAACTTCAACAAAATTGGATGAATCAAGCTGGAATGTACTAATTCACTGAATAAAGGAAGTGGATTGTGTTTCAGTATCTTCCTATCTCACATTTTGCTGTCTTGGGAGACGAACACTAACACACTCTCGTTACCAGCACACCATGAGATAATTATAACTCTGCACAACTGAACATCACATGCAAAAACACTCCAGGAGGGCATGACACAGGAAGGAATAATCTATGAATCAGTCCCTGGGATTTTTGCAAAAGAACTCTCCATTTTCCCCGTAAGTTCTCTGCGTATTTTCCCCTAATTAAACAAACAGCACTGCATCAGGAATGAGAACAAAGGCAATTTAAGGCTGAGGCATTCCTATTGTATTAATACTTTCCACACAGGTTGTGACTCTTGTCCCAGGGTCTTGCTGTGCTTTGTAAATATTTACCAGGTCTTGCAACACCCAATATGGGTATACACAGCTGGGAGATGAAGCAGAAAGAAGTGAAATACCACACTCAAAATAGCACAAGAATCTAAAAGGCAAATTCAGGTTAAAAAGGGAGATGCAGTTTTCCTAGACCTTTAATCTAGATTCTGATGACGCTGCTTCAACCACACACAGGAAGTTTTATCCATCAAGGGGCAAGGGTCAGTTTAGCAGAGCTGAATACAACAGCAAGATCAGCTATGGAGTTCAATTAAAAATTACACTTCTGAGCATCACTGCAGAACTGGTTTAGGTTGTTTAATGTATCTAATTGTGCTCAAAATGTGAAGTTGATACCTACCTTGAGGGGGGCCTAAACCACCTGCAACGGGAAACATGAAGCTGTGGGAGGAAAACAGGAGTACGTGAAAGTCTGGCATTATAGTGCAAATATCCATGATTGAAAATCCACCTCGACCTCCACGTCAGCACCACCACCAGGAGCCTCCCACCTTCTGGGCAGCACTTTCATCTGCTCCTGCAGGTCTCACAGAACCCCATCCCAGGGAAGAACGCTACCCCTCAGCAGGATCCCCCGCAGCACCGTCAGCGCTGTCACAGGCTGCAGAGCCAGGAAAAATAGGTCCTACCCACCCAGCAGCCCTGGAATGGCTTTGACTCATCCACATCACCCACAAGAGAGTTTCGGCACCCACACAGGTTGGGAACAGGTCACTCTGTTGTGTAGGCTAAGCACAGCATGAATAAACATCTCCTCTTGGAAGTATCTGACTCAGCAGGACCATTAACTGCTCCAGACAACACTTCTCAGCTGCTTAGGAACAGCTTTCTGAGGAAAAATAAACTCTGCACAAAACCCCACCACTTCTGCCTTTCTGCTCCCTTTGAAACATTAAGTATCACAAAATAATGGAGTTTCTATTTTCTCAGTTATCCAATTACAACAAAAATAGCACCTTGGAGAAAATATTCATTCATGTATCAAGGGTCAACTGCACCTGGAGGAAGAACCATTAAAATTTCAACTAAAATCTTAATGTAAATTGCTAGCCCTCATTCTCAAACAGCTGCCAAACAGCAAAACAGGACCTAGTTTAAAATTCTCATTTGCAAGCAACTTGCAGAAACCCACGTCAGCAGCAATTTCCCAAACAAGAACCTCACTCAGTGTCCCAGGCAGCTATTACATCCAAGTGCTGTGGAAGAGAAGCACACTTATAGATATTCAATGTTCAATTCTGAGGGTGGATGTAAAAGAAACTGCCAAAGACTACAAGAGCAAATACCATCAGAAATGGCTGCAGGAAGTTCTGAAAGCCAAGCTGGTTTATAAATATAAAAGACCTGTGTAATATGAGCACTAAGATAAAATAGTGAATTTAAATTATGCATTTATCCAGGAGCAAATTGCACCTACCCACTGTACAGACAGCAGGTCACACGGTCACCAAGACAACCCATTCGCTCTTCATCCTCTAATCAGGATCTTCATCATCCTGAAGCTGCTCTTTCAGCCCTGACCACTGTGTGCTGATTTCTCCTTCCACAGCCAGCACACACCCATGCTTTCCAACGGGTCCAGTCTCACCATTCTCAATTCCCAGGGCCAATTGGGGTTCTCTCTTTGAAGCACTGTGCAGACTCACACACCTCATTCCCAAACACATGCAGGGCTCAGTCCACACCACAGCCAAGGCCTGGTCAACTCAATTCTGTCATTTTAATCCACTTCTTGGTGTACAGTATCAACAATGTGAAGACAAACAAGACTTAGTTCAGTCAGAATGACGAAATATTAAAAGTAATTTCTGAAAAGCTCACAAGTACGGAGAAGTGTTCTAAGCTTCCTGTTTCCCTTGTTGGGGAATGCAGGTTTTCCCTTCTTGTTGGAGAACCTGGTCAACAAGAATTCTCCAAATCAGCAAATGCAATGTAAACCGAACAAGCGTAGGGAGGTACCACCGCTTGTTGGAAGCAAATAAAGGCCAAACTATTAAATATTTATCCCTCTTTACAGAGCTCCTGGTTTATTTATAAGTCTCTGTCGAGAAAAAAAATAAGAAACAATCACCCAAAAAACCCCTCAGCTAATTAGAGGGCACTGGTAGACGAGCTAGTGCAAAGTAGAGCAGAGCGCTCCGTAGGTGCCGCTCGGATTCGCCACGGACCTCGCTCCAGGATTCAGCTGTGCCACTGCCAACACCAGCCACACTGGCACAGCCACAAACCCCACCAACTGCTTCGTTCTAACAACAGGAATTTATCACTACTTTTTGGAGATGCAAAAATGCCCACAGCAGTCAGAGAAAGCAGCTGGTTCTCATGGCTGAGGGAGCCAGCGAAGGCACCGTCCTGCGTGAGACTGACTCGGGATACGCTGCACAAACACAATGAAGAGAAGGAAACAAAGCTATCACCCTACAACAGACCTCTTAAAGTAGTACCATAAATCCATAAATTCCTATTAAATGAGTATTTTAAATATGGAGCCTAGAAAAACCATAAAGAAACCCCAAAACAACCAAGCAACAGCTCCAGCCAAAATGCAGGAGCGTGGGGAGAAGTAACTCCTTTTCTGTATTAAAACTTCATTCCAGTAGCTCCAAACCACACAGAACATTTTCCCATTTACAAGTGGATTTTTAAATCCCTTCATTCCCAAGCAGTACAACTCTATCCATGCAACAGACTGTCAAAGTATTTTTGAACGGCAGAAATGCACAAAAATTGAAGTGAAACAAGGCAAAGAACCCACACAGAACAGAACTTCTCCTCTACCTCCAGACTTCATCCTCAAAGAAATCAAAATACTATCAATGGGAAATGATGATTTTTAAATCCTTTTATTTTTTCAGAGCCTATATTCCCATTACAACATTTTTGTTATTTTACTATGAGAATGCTGAGCAGGCAGCATTGCTGTAAGAGGTTAAATGGTTTATCCAGCCACATGCAAGAATTATTTCAGATTTACATGTGTGAACACACAGAGAGCCTCCCATCCTTCCTACAGCACACACAGGCAGGTGTAAACACCTCAGGTTTTCTGCTCCCAGGTATTCCAGCCCCCTTGAATGGCTCTTCCCAAAGCAGAGCATCAACCTGGCCCAGACAGGTGATGGCGACACCCCAGACCTGTGCCTGTGGATGAAATCTGCCCTAGTGCAGACCTCCCCTCCTCACATTCCCAATACCACTGACAAAACCATAGGCTTCAGATATCCAAGACAACTCAATGAACTTAACTGTCAAATGCAAAATTTCCTCAGCCTCCCTAGAAATAGGACAAGAGATAAATAGCACACAAGAGCCTACGCTAAAAAAACATTACTAGAGTCTTCAAAGGTGATGAAATCCAGTTTCCCAACCTTTAGAGAAACACAACAACATGTCCTTCAACGCTGGTTCTTTCTCCTGACACCATTCCTCAGTCCTCCCTCTGGCCAAGGTGCCCTTCGTAAGAAGGAGGGGAAAAGGGAACTCCTCACGGAGGCTCCGTCCCAGGAGGCCACAGACCTGCCGGGCGGGGATAGGAACGTCCATCGCTGCCGACACCGGCGGCACCCGAGCGGGGCTGCCGGAGTCCCCACATCCCTTCCCACCCCAGTATCTGAGATTGCGGCTGCGGAGCCTCATGGAGAGTGGGGTAGAACTGCCCAAGCCTGGACACACCGTGGGGGTCAGGTGGGCCCCCAAAAATGTGAGTAAATCACAGCAAAGCGTAGAGCCACCGTGGCTGCATTCCCCTCACCTCCGCCCAGGACCCCCCGACATCCCGCCTGGGACCCCAATACTCTATCCAGAACCCCGGGTACCCCATCTGGGAGGCCCACACCCTACCCAGGACCCCACAAACGTCACCTGAGACCCCATGTACCACACCCCACTCAGAACCCCCCACACCTCGCCTGGGCCCTGACCCCTCTGCCCCCACATCTCACCTGCACGCCGAGCCCCCACCCCAGCCGCACCCTCCGTCACCTCTGCCCCCTCATCGCCCCCCGTCTCCCGCCATCTCTGCCCCCCGCGCGTCCCCCTGA
>WBMZ01010849.1:0-105409 GCA_013400975.1 Atrichornis clamosus
ACAAATCCCCCCACACGTCACCCCACACATCCCCCGCCTGCATCCCAGCGCCTCTGTAACAGCAGCACTGGAAAGGAGCCGCTCATCCTTAAAACACATCCCAGCATCTGGAAAGGAAACAGCGTGTGCAAGTCTGAAGGGAAACAAGTAAAAGCACTGAGGCTTTTCAGCCTCTCTGGGCACCCTGTGCCAGGGCCTCCCCACCCTCCCAGCCAGGCATTCCTTCCCAATATCCCACCTATCCCTGCCCTCTGGCAGTGGGAAGCCGTACCCTGTGTCTGTCCCTCCATCCCTTGTCCCAAGCCCCTCTCCAGCTCTCCTGGAGCCCCTTTAGGCCCTGGAAGGGGCTCTCAGCTCTCCCTGGAGCCTTCCCTTCTCCAGGTGAGCACCCCCAGCTCTCCCAGCCTGGCTCCAGAGGGGCTCCCCTGGACTCTCCAGCAGCTCCACGTCTTTCCCGAGGTGCTGCTCTGTTCCGAAGAGGTTTCTGTGCCTCTGCACCGAGCACCCCCCACTCCACCCCACCCAGGCTGTTCCTGCCTGCTGGCATTTGACGAGATGATTCTCATCTGTTCAGGGCTGTATTATAAATTTTAATTTGCTCTGTTTACTTAATGAAACTCATTGAGACTAATCCTCATTTTCTAGCAAGTGTAAAAAAGTTCCATTGAATTAAAATTAATGACCTTCACACCTACAGAAGATGTTCAGGCTCAGAGGATGGGATTTAACATTGTGCAAGATACAAGTACAAAAGCAATACTCAATTAGATGAGGAAAAAACTCTGAAAAAGACCATCATTTCTATAGATAGATTCAACTTTCACTTGAAGGGGAAAATATTGTCAGCAGAGGGAAAAAATTACGTTTCCTAATACTGGCTACACTCTGCAGTCATAAAAAACGTGTTTGTAGTTTAATTGCTTCCAGTAAATTCACTGAAATAACATTCATTGCCTCTTTTTAATTTTCATTTTCAAGAATTAATATCACAACGGGAGAAAAGATTGGATATATCATCATTAAACAGGCCTTAATATGTGGGATTTCAGACACGACGGGTTTTAGAAACTAATGGCAAAATTAAATTATATTAAAAGGCTCTGACACAACACACAAAGGCTGAGGGAACGGTGAACCACACTCGTGCCTCGCTCTTACCCCCACACCAAGCCCGTGCTGCACCCTGGTACCCGTGTGCATAATTGATTAGAGAATTGTCAGGGAAGATGCCTTTATGTTGAGCTGCTGAATTACTTTCAGAGTTAATGGATACAGATTTAGAAACCAGAAAACCTCTGACACTGAGGGAGCACAGCCTCAGCCTGGGGTCACTGCTCCCCCCTCTCATCCCACCCACACAGAGATTGGGAGGTACAAAAATTGACTCTTTCCAAGAAAAGTGTCATTCCAGCTGTAGGAAGAGGTTTCTATTTGTAAACAAGCTCTTGGGCACGACTTTGCTGTGTTTTCACATTTCCAGTTGTGTATTTGTAATGAAATAACACGTTCCTGCTTTAGGTGTGTCTGTGTTAAACTGACTCTGCATCGCAGGGAGATTACAAACTCCTTTATTGAAATTACTGTGGCAAAGCAGAACATGACAAATTGATGTGTGGGAGGTGAGTGTTCCTAATTCTCTAATTAGCACTTTAAAAAAATAACTGAAAAGCCAAAAAAAAAAAAAAAACCAACAAAAGAAGCTTGCAACAAAAAGCCCAGCAAATGCAAGAGCCAGTTAAACACCACACTCAAACCAACCAGGAGCTGAACTCCCTCCCCAGACGATTTGTGAGCCCTCTCCATTCTGGGGAACATCCAGCCCCTGCCAATACCTCAGGTACCAGGACTTAGCATTCAGCAGCAGCTTCCACAGTCTCACAGCTTTCCATACTGATGTGCTTCTCAAGCAGGGAAACGGAAACACAACCAAAACCCCATTAATTTCCACATTTATCATGTTCCCAAATCCGCATTTCTTTTGGCATTCACATTTTACTTTTCAATCCCTGTTGGAGAAAGTGACTTTTCCTCCTGTCCATCTGATAATCTTCACAGCTTGTTGCGTTTTGCCAAGTTAGTTTATACGTTTTCACATTTATTTTTGAAAATGCAACTGCCAGAATTTCCTCCTGAATCGCCTGTGCTTGCACACGCCTGTGTTTGCGCACGTTTTCACGTCTCCCCTGTCCGCCCAGCGGGAGGGGACACTCGCAGGCAGAGCCCCTCGGGCTGGTCCCCTCTGAGCCCCCGCCCTGCACAGCGCCAAAGCTTGCAGAGCACAGAGCAGGAGGCTCGGGTCAGCTTCCCAAAGGTTTGCTCCCAATTCCCTTTGAAAATGCCAAGCCGGGTGAGAGCCCCCCGCCCCTGTGCCAGGAGCAGGAGGGGCCGTTTCTCAGGGAGCCCAGAGCACCCGGGGCTCTGCCCGTGCCCCGATGATGGAAAATGAAATAAAGCCGCAGTCAGGACTGGGCCAATCCCTAAAGGTACAGGAGATCCTAAAGACATCCAGATACACAAACCTACGTGGTGCCTTTGGCTGTCAGACACCTTCCCGAGGGGAAACTGAGGCACAGAACCGCGGCCGTGCCACTGAGCTGGGCAGGACACAGAGACAGCTGAAACAAATCCTTCTGTACAAGGTCTGCAGAAATCTTTGTGATTAATAAGTCTGCAACTAATGTTTGGAAATCATCTAAAACTAAATTTATTTCCCTGAGGAAAAATAACCAAATTCTAACTTTATGTGGCGTGAACATTTGAAAATATTCTGCTTAATGTGTTCTCATTCAAAAGTCATATTTTTTCTTCTTCAAGCAAGAATTGTATCGGGACATGTCTCACATTCAAAATATTATCCATATACACCTCAAACCGATTTTTCCTCAGCCAGTTCCTGCTAACCAGCCAACCAAAGTACAAATCACCAGGACAAATGAATTGGTACAACTCTGGTACCCGGGATGGCACAAATCCCTCAGCCCCCAGCTCACTAAAGTTCCGGAGGCTCTTCGCTGGAACACACCCGAATTACCCATCAGCACGGATCACTTTGCAGTGCATTAGGACGGCAGCCGTGAGTCACAGGCTCGCTGCTCATTTCCAGAGCTTTACGCACGCCCGGCTCTCGGGAGCGTCTTCAGGGAGCGCTGGGACACAGCGGCTTCCCCGGAAAGCTCCTTAATGGAGCTGGGAAGCAGCAGCTCCACAGAAACACGCTCCTAAATGGATCTAAAAATAACCGTCTTCTGGTATCTAAACAACTCTTGAAAACAGAAATGTTTAAAAGAAACAAACCTCAAACAACAGAGCCTTCCCCGGGCCGGCGCTTTAAGGAGCAGCATCCCCGCAGTCCCTGCAGCCCCTTCCCGGCAGTGCCCGGCTCTCCCCTGCCCTCAGGGGTCACTCCCAACGCCAGGTGCCTTCAGTGGGCAGATTTATTGGTCAGTTGAGATAATTAGGGGCCTTTTCACATTGAATAATTCAGAAGCATTTATAAAACCATTTCAAAGTTGTGGCCCAAGCCCTGTTAGTGTTGCAGCCCTCCACAAACTCTGATTTCATGGTGGAAGTGGTTGATAAGTGAGATTATTTAAAGTCACCATTCCAAACCCCTCCAATTCAGCCAGGCTGCCTTTTAGACAGGAACTGGCCACAGATTCTCTCTCATAAAGGGGAAAAAAAATGGCAAAAAAGGAAAGATCCATGGCAGGGGGTTCAGGTGCCCTCAGGTGTAATTCCCACTGCTCATTTCCAGCACAGGTAGCTCCAGTCTCCTGCAATGACCCCACAGGCACACAGTGCTCCCAGGCTCTGGAACGACTGTGCCATGACAATGGAGCAGAAGAGTCGGGCGTTTTCCACACAGGCACCTGGATCCCAGGATCCGACACCACAGACGAGCGTTGGGTGAAGTAACCGCAGAAATGACTCCCGCACAAATGAGGGATCATTAGCAGGGAGACAAATCTTTTATTCCAATTGTTCCAGATGAAGCAGTGATTACTGCTGGCACACTCACCCAAGGAGAAATCCTCTGACATTATTTTGGTTAAGACGTTTAAAATATTGTACTAATTGAATAATTACAGAAAAAAAGAGAGACAGAAACACACAGGGAGCCGAAGAGAACAACTCCCATCACCACCCCGGGTGCCGCCTGTCCCCGCGCCGGCGGCTCCACGGGGTGTCACAGCAGGGTCCGCACCACCCAGCACTGCCACACAGACACACGGCTCTGGGGCCTGCCCCCGCCTCCAGGGCTGCCAGGAGCCGCGTGGGAACATCCAGCGGAGCCCACGGATGTGGATCCCGGCAGTGCCAACCTTCAGGGGCAATTTAGATGCTGTTCCTAAGCCAGGGGTCAGTGAGAAACAGCCCCAAATTCAGCACACCTCCGAAACAATAAACAAGGAATTCTGATCTAAACCTCAACAACGCAAAAATCCACCTGAGGAAGATAAAAATGGCCCAAAGCCTCATGGTATTTACCCTCGGGAATAAATGTCCCCAAATTTGATCCCTCCTTTGCTCTTCCCTAGTTCCATTCCCAAAGTCAGTATTTCCTTCCTGATTGAGCATCCCATGTGAAATGAGCAACATTTCAATTTACTTGGATTTCAAATGTACGGTGCCCTGAAGTGAAGCTGGAAGAGCTGGCACCAGCACCAGTTCTCTCTGTGCACTGCATCTGAAAGAAAAACCTTTATGAATGGGTTCCTTAAAGGCAGAAGGAAAAAATTCACATAAAATTCAATTAAAATAATTTAGCCTAATCTGCTGTTAAACTATTAAGACTTTGCAAAATCAGGGATAGAATTTACATAAAAATTAAATGAACCCATGTGCAATATTGAGCTATTCCAGAATTACCAGTAATTTAATAGAATATGTTTAATGGTTTGTTATCAGTGTGATTGTTGCAGATCCCTTCAGCGTCAGGAAGGTAATCAGAGCCTGCCATGCACCCCCCAAATCAATTATGCCATAAACCCAACCTAATGAAGAGACATTTCCATATTTTGGTTTATTTGAGGCTGCTTTATTTGCATGTTAATATAAACATGTGCAGCTAATTTCAGAAGCAGCTCGTGTGCATAATCCTGCAGGGTTCAGGGAACGCTGCCGGCTCTGGGAGCTGCCTGGGGCTGAAGCCACGAGGAGGCTCCCAAGGGAGGGCAGAGCATCCCCCAGGCGCGGCCCAAGGTGCCGAGGCCACCACTGCTTCCCAGCAGTCACTTCCCATGGGCTTCCCATGACCAGCGCTGGACCTCCCTGGGAAAGCCCTTGGTGCCTGTGAGGAGCGAGGCGAGTGCTTCCCTCCGTCCCAAAGGCATCTGAGAAAAGGATTCCATCTAAAACAACTTTTTGTTTCCAGTGGTGCGACCAACTGAAGGAAAATTCATCTGCATGGCCATAATGTCCCCTCAGACAGGTCCCTGCGTGTCACCTCCTCGGCCTGGCTGTGGAGATTCCTCCCTTCCCAGTGTGGGAGTCATCAGGATTCAGGCCGATGGAGTCACTGCTAAACAGCAAATGCCTGTCCTACGGAAACAGGCTGGGAGAGCTGGGGGTGTCCACCTGGACAAGGCTCCAGGGAGACCTCAGGGCCCCTTCCTGTGTGTACAGGGGCCACAAGAGAGCTGGAGAGGGACTTGGGACAAGGGGTGGAGGGACAGGACACAGGGAATGGCTTCCCAGTGCCAGAGGGCAGGGATAGATGGGATATTGGGAAGGAATTGTCCATGAGCTCTGCTTGACACCAGGAGCAGGAGACGGCAGCTCCACCAGCAAGCTGGAGAGAACAGAAACCTTCAAACAGATGGTTGTAATTACAGCCCCTGCCCGAAGCGCAGTGATGAGCGAGCTGCTGACACGAGCTGGAGAGCTGTTAATGATGCTAATTGTTAAAGAAGGGCCTGCGGAGCCAGGATGGATCACACGAGCCAGGATGGATCACACGTCACAGCACCTGCACAGCGCCCTCCTCAACTGCCAGGGCCACGGGCTGAGGTTAAAGCTGCTGGATGAGGGTCAGGATTCGGAGACAGCACATGTGTGGTGAATGAATTAATAGGGGCAGGAGACATTCTGGGGGCATGTGGCTGTAAGGCACAAATAGCTGGACGCTGGGATTCAGTCCCTACCCAAGAGCTGCTGCTTGCTGCTGTCTACACCAGACAACTTTAATACTTGTTATTTACCTGTTATGTTAAATAACTATGTTTGACAGTCCCTAGCCTGAGAGCTCAGTATTTTGTTTCAATACGAAAAGTACTAAATTACTCAAAGAGAATGCATCCCTCCCATCTCAAATTCAGCCACACAAACTGGGATCTGGTTCCCTCTCTGATTTCAGGTGCCTTTTGTCTCCTACCCTCCACCTGGTGAGAAGAGTCACCTCATTCCCCTCCTGCTTTGCTAGCGGTGTTGTTAATAGAAGCTGGAAAAGAACGAGAGATTCTATCTGGATTCTAATCAAGGGTTTGCTAAGAGCTGCTGCTACCGGGGCCCAGCTGGAGCCGTCCGTGGTGTCCGTGACTGTTCATCCTTTCCTGCTCGCTCGGAGGTGACCCCGCGAGTGGCTGCACTTCCTCAGAGCTCACAACCACTTCAGACACTTTGAGGCATGGAAAAGCTGTTTTGAAAAAACATCTCCAATTTTGGCTGCACAAGAGTTCAGTATTTAACCCATTAATGCCTCTTCTTTATGCATCTTCCCCATGAAGTGCCCAAGTGCAGGGTTCTCCCTTCGTGGAGCCGAGGAAGGAACAGCGAGGGCCGAGCTCTGGGGGGACGTTGGGTGCTCAAGACATGGAGGAGAGTGGATGCAGTCAAGGGCAGCAGCACATCCTGTCTGACCCACCACTGAGCCAGGCTGGGAGCAGCCCCCTCGAGCTGAGACTGCGAGGGAAGTGCTGGAGGATCAGGTCTGCCCTTTCTGTGCCGACTCCTCTGCCTGAGTGCCCCGGTTATTCACAGCCAGGTGGGCACAAATGTCACCTTCTGTGCCTGAGAACTTTGGTCACAATGCCTAAAGATTTCTGAAAATCTTTTCTGAGAATAAGAGGGTCCTTTTTCCTGTACAACAGCCCGGCTTCCCCAGGCTTCACAGCAGGCATTTTGGGGGTGCAGCTGTGTTGGGGGTTTCCACCTTTTCGGGAAAGCAAGGAGCAGGCCACACCCATCAGCGAGCTGGGTGTCCGGGGGCTCCCTGGTGCTGGTGGGGGGGTCCTGGAGGGCTCCTGGGGCTGCGCAGGCACCTGCTGGCGGCTGGGACTTTGTCCTCACGGGAGTTAGAAGGTGAGCACATGGAAATGGAGGACGCCAGGCGTGGGAGCAGCAGGACAGGCACTGACCACACGGAAGATGTTTGCTCCCAGCCCTGTCTCCTTCTGCACCCTCAGCTTTGCTCAGGCTGATCCACACAAGAGTCACACGGAGGAAGAAGCACCGAGCTGCAAAAGCAGTGACAGCCATTAGCAGAAATAAAAGGGATAAACAACGCAGTTGGGTATTATTCAATAGACCATTTAAGCTACAAAGACATCAAATAGGCACACGGGAGTTGTACCTATAATCATATTTTTTAAAAAGAGCAGGGTCAGAATAAAATTCAAGGCCAGGAATATTCTGCTAGTTAAGGGAATTACATGTTACACAATGGAAGAATTCAATAACAAAAAAGAAAAAGGGAATAATTACAGTTATTTTGGAACAATGAGAAATCTGGGAAGAGAAATCTAATCTATTTTTTCTCCATTTTAAGTACAAAGTCCAGTTGTTTTCAGACTAGGTTAACTTCAAACATTAATTTTCCATGTCTAAAAAGCTTTCTGACTGGGAAAAAAATGAAAGAAAAAAGACCCCAACAACCCACTTTATGTTTGTAGCCATTTCTGTTTGAGAAGTGGCCAGTGTGTGAAGTCTTCGACAAGGCTGAAGGTTTCTCGTTTCCCTTCTTTCCCAGAGGCAGCAGCGAGGTCTCTGCCCCTCAGGCTGCTCCCCTGGCCATGGTGCCGATGCCTCCCCAGCCCCCAGGTCCCGGCCGGGCGGGGCAGGAGGATGAAGGATGCTGCAGGGAGGGCTGGGCGATCAAACTCCGCCATCCTGAGGGGCCGCTGCCTTCTCCCTGTCCTCGTCCCTGCCCGGTGTCCCCTGCCAGCCCTCGCCCCTCTCTGGGTGCCCCGCACTGAGGGCCCAGCTGTGGAAAAGGAGCCTCTCTCCTCCCCTGAACACAAACACGGGGACAGGAATTAATCTCTTGTTCCTTCCGAGGCAGGTGCAGCCCAGACTGGAGGGGAAATGGCCACAGCCGGGGATAACGGGGCCCTTCCTCCTGCTCCTCTGTCTCTGGCTCCTCTTGCCAGGAGCTGTTTGCTCCACACTCACGGAATCAGACCTGGGTTGCATTATCAAATCCAATAACAGTGTTCTGTTACAGACCAGAGGATGCTGCTCTCTGCCTGACAAAAACCCTGGCATTGTATTTCTCATAATAAGTTTTAATTGGATTTTAGCTCTCTGCCTTTTATACTCCATCCTAGGCTTTATTGGGTTTAATTACAAATCCATAGTTATTTGTTATGTGGCTCTGGTTTGATATTTTGCACTGACAATTACATTTTTATTCAAAGAAAAAAAATATATTAGGAAAAAACAGCAAGAGACGGGCTCTTTGTAAGAGCTGATTAATTGAATTCTAGTTTTATGTGCATTTATGATGAATGATTGCGAGCCAAAAAGTGACTTGGATATTAGATCAGAGTACACTTATTCATTTTAATTGGTTTGCACAAAGTGCAAGAGGCTGTAATAATAGATCAGCCATGAGAACACAACAGTAATGGAGGCCCCCAGTGCCCCGACTCCTACGGCTCCTGAAACTCTGCTCAGGAGTCTTTAAAATCTTTCCCTGTAGAGGAGTGGTGAGATGGACAGCGAGGCTCTGGCACTTCCATGCCAAAGAAGCAAGGAGAGAGGCTCGCTCCCTCTGCTCTGCTTGCCTCTTTTGAGCTGCAATTTAGTTTTAATTATTCATCGCACTCATTAGCAAATGAGGTGCTGTACGGTTTTACAGAAAAATAGAGAAACCGTAGGAATTAGAGAGGGTGGCTCACGGCTATGACTCCTTTTTGGAAACATTGACCAAGTAACATAAAACTAAATAAGAATAATAATAATGATAATAACAGTAAGCAACAATCCCATCTGTATTGGCCACGAGCTGTTTCAGGATGGGCTGTGGGTCTGGTGACTGCACTGGTGACTGCTGGACCCGTCACTGCCTTGCAGGGACACTCCATGACCTCCCTGGGCTCCCGGGCTCTGCCACCCTCCATGGAAAGAGGTTCTTCCTCACCTTGGTTTATGGCCATTGCTCCTTGTCCTGGATGCCCCAGAACCGAGCCCGGACCACCCTCTGCCGGCCCCTGGAGATGTTTGCTTGGATTGCTGGGATCCCCTCTCAGCCCCTCTGGACTGGGCAGGCCCAGCTCCGGCAGCGACTCCTCACAGCAGGGATGTCCCTGCAGGGCTGGAGCCCGGGCACAGGGAACCCACGGGAGCATTCCAGGTACCAGCAAGTGCACCCAGGTAACCCCGGAGGCTGTGGCCACGCTGGGAACTCTGGCAGCAACACCCTGGGCTCTGCAGCTCCCGCGTCCTGCAGCCACAGCCCAGCCCCGTCCCCGCGCCCCACAGCGTCCCTGCTGGGACACGGCGCTGAGCGACCCAAGCTGCCAAAGCAGGGCCACGCCAAGCCTTGCTGAAGGAAACAAATTTCACTGCTTGCTGTCCTCACCAAGTCCATTAAATCCAGTTTGCCAAGAACTGAAGCTGTTCAGTCACCCCATTTTTACCGTGACACATCAAATTAGGATGAAAGCAGGCGAGGGCAAACGGCAGCACATGAGCACACCGGGCTGGTGCTCTGAACCAAGCCTGAGGGAGGGAAAAAATGCCAAGTCCTACTTTTAGAGGATGGAGCAGTGCAATGACAGAAAATTTGGTAAATTATTACCACAAAGTGATTCAATACCAAAAAAAAAAAAAAAAAAAGGAAAAAGAATAATTTCTTACTCAGTTCTGAAAGCACATGGGAATAGCAACCAGAGCCCTCCGTGTGCATTTAGCCTTCCTTCCAGACAGCAGTTTATTACATCAGGCCTTCATTTCCAATCAATATTCCTAGTTACTCCTTTGGCCTCTGCTTATTGACCACAGCTCTGTGTCTCTCTTATTTGAAGCAAAAACTAGTTCATGATTAATGAAATTGTGGGGGAAAAAGCAAACTTGGTACTCAGAGCTTCGCAAAGCAAAGGACAGTGAGTGTCAGCCAGAAAAATAAATCCAAACTTTTTCCCCTGGAGAGCCGAGTGCCAAATCCCAACAAGGGCCACTCTACAGCCTGGAAGTCTGAAAGCCCTTGTAAGTTTGGATTTTGTGGGGGTTTTAAAGCTTAACAAACAGCTCTGGAAGGGGAATTTGGTGTCGCAAGCACTGACCTAGATCATAGCAAATTTACTATGTAAAAAAATAAACTGTACACTCTGATTAAGCGGGGCCGTGGTGACTGTTTGATTGCACTGACACTCTGCTTGTACTGCACCAGCACAACGACCTCAGGAAATTCCTCCTGATCCCCAGTGACAGGAGAGGGGGGAGCTGGGCTCCTGCTCCTAAACACTCCGTGACATGAGGAATTGACAATGAAGCCCAGACCCTTCCGCAGTGATGCTGCTTTTGCACCTCCCCTCAGCAGATTCCGGCAAACAGAGACTCCCAGGCCTTGTCAGGTGTCCTCAGCCAGCTCTGCAGCTCTCCTGCATTTTCACAGGACCTCCCCAAACGAGTGGTGTGTATAAAACAACCCCCGCTGCTGTGAGCAGTTGAAGGGCGCAGTGACACAGGCACGGTGGGCCCCTCGTGCTCAGCCCACCCCACTGCCCAGCCAGGCTCCAGTCCTGTGGTCCCACATCCTCCTGGGGCCAGGCAGCACCCGGGAACGGCTGCACCGGCAGGGGTCTGATACAGATGCTACAAGACCTCCCATTCTGACATGGAAAGGTCCGCTTTCTCCGCTTGGGAGAGGTTTCAGGGAGTAAGCTCGGAGCAGGGACTCTGTTACCGAGCAGACTGTCCGTGCCCATGGAAAACAGAGGGAAGCTGGAGCCAGCCCCTGCAGAATGAAGACGGGATTTCCCTGTCAGCACAGCGAGGGATGAAGAGCACCCGTGTTCAGACAGGCTGCGTTGTCTTGCACGTGTAGGCACAGGTTTGTGCCAGTACCAGGACAAACCAGAGGGTTCTGATGTGGAAGTGAGAGGGGGACAAAGGAAAAACAAAGGCTGGACTCGGGCAAGGAGAGACGCTGCCAAGCAGACAGGAACCAGGACAGTTTGAGGTCACATTCTAATTTATATTCAGAAACGGCTTCCAGTTTCAGCCTCAGGATCAACTGTTATTTTTCCCACCTATTATCTTCCTAAATGTCCTTGTGCTCAGAGGAAGCGACCGTGACTCACGTCTGTCCTTGGATAAATGCTCCAAGGACCGAGGGGCTGCAGCCCTGTGGAGGCTGTGCCACGGGGCAGATTTAGCACCCCCCATCCCCAAGCACATCCCAGTGAGCCCTGCACACTCCCAGAGATGCCTCCTGTGCTTCCAACAGCATCCCAGCAGCAGCACAGGGCCTCACAGACCAAAACAGCGACATCGAGGACACCAAGCAAAATACATCTCTAAAAAACCACCCTTGATGTAACATCATAACAAAACAGATGCACTGAGAGGGGCTTCCAGGAGCTTCAAACAAGCGAGACACTGAAGAGCTTCAATAGTTTTCTCTTTTTCCCACTGACATTAGTGAGCAACAGCTCAATCACACGAGCACCACTGGAAAAAAGGATGGAGGAGCCTGGAGTAGAAAGAGTATGAAAGCAGCTGCAAGAAACCCAAAACTAGGAGAGAAAATGCCATCAGTGGGGTCCTCACCGCCCCCCACCTCACTGCTTCACAGCAGCTCCACGTGGAGAGGCTGCAATTAGCAGGACACCCTGAGGAGTGCCACTCACCTGGGACAGGGCAAGGAGTGCAGGTGCTGCTGCTGCCCACTTACAGCGGGATGACACACAGAACACCCTCCTGCCACGACCCACCGACCCAAACACCACCAGGAGTGTCTGTTCTCCCGTGGGTGAGGGTCTGCGTGGGATCCACAGGCTGGGATCACAGATCTGCCCTCATGAAGGCAGGGCCAGGGCCATCAGCTCGCAGCAGGAATCCACAATCACTCCCCAGGCACTGGCCGTCCCCTGCAGGGAAGGGACGTGTCGGAGGGGACACAGATCCATTTGGGCAGCCAGTGCATCGCACAGCACTCACAGCTTTGTCGGGCTAGTTACTCGCCATCACTCTGCAGCACGTAAGGGGGAATAGCTCTGCAAAGGTTTAAGGCAGCAGAAAAGCCCTCTTCCCTTCCCAGCTTTTCAGCTTCTGGAGGCTTAAATGTTCTGGGGAACAGAAGTACTGAGGCTGCATCCCAAACCTCTGCACACAGCTCTGGCCTGAGGCTTTGCAGCCAGCTTTGCTTCCAGGGCCACTTCCAGGGAGAAGCTCTGCAGGGCTCTGTGGAGGGGACACTTCAAGCACAGGGGCAGACAGATGCTCCACATTGGCACTGGGCAGCAGAGCCCACTCACCTGCACCCTCTGCACTCCGGGCAGATTATGCTCCACATCCTCGGAATTTGGAAGTTTATTGTTAGCCCAAGCTATTATTTCAGGGAATTTTTGCCTCATTAGTATTCCTGGCGCTTACAGACAATGGGATTGTTGTGAATGTTTGCAAACCCCCTGTTTAAACTCTCCAGAGTGTTTGGTTGCAAGAAAATTGTGCTTGGGTAGTTCTGTGCATCTTGACCCTTCCAAACTTACTACAAAATTAATTTCAAAATGAAACGATTTCAAATTACTTTAACACTTCGTCTGAAGCCCAAATTACTTCCATCTCAGGGAGGTTTTGGGGCTATTCACTAATGAAGCAACTTCTGAACTCAAGAAGTTTCACAGCTCCCGGCTAAGGAGCCGCTAGCTTTCATGGAAACAGGAGCATCTCACACAATCGTCTACTTGTAAGAACACGGCTGTTCTTGCCCCGCTGCTCCTCTCCTCACAGCTCTGATGCTCCCGTGACAGAAACACAAAACCCAGTAATGGCCTCGTTGCTGCGGGGGCTGCAGAGAGCCGGGGAGCGCTGGCAGCAGCCAGGGATGAAACGCCGTTGTCAGGGCACAGGAGCCACGGGAACATTCCCAAATGACATTCCCCAGGTTTTGTTTTCGGTTCTCACACGGCAGCTGTCTCCTCTGCCCACCAGAACTCTGAGTGCAGCAGAAAATGCCTTCCTGGTGATTTGAGCTGCCTGTGCTGGGTAAAGCTGCTCAGGTGCCCAGGGTGATCCCACCAGGGCCCCGAGCACGCACAGATGGACAACTTCAATCGCACATTAGGGGAATTTCCTTCATGGAAAGGGCTGCCCAGCCCTGGCACGGCTGCCCAGGGCAGTGATGGAGTCCCAGTCCCTGGGGGGATTTAGTAGACACGTGGATGTGCTGGGGAGTGGTTGGGCTTGATGGTTTGAGAGGGCTTTCCCCACCTAAACAATTCCATGATTCTACAACACCCCTATCCACAGATAATCCACAGCAAGGCAGGAGCAGGGGCAGCTTGGAGGAGGGTTGATGGACACTACAGAACCAAGCTGTCAAGAATGAGGCTGCCAGCACCGAGGGCAGAGCTGGAGGGCAGCTTTGCCTTGTGTCACTCCTCCAGACGCAGCCCGCAGTCACGAACGGCGGCAGGAGGCAAATTGGAAGTGAGAGCCCACGGATTACAAACGTAAAACTACAGCCCTTGCTCTTAACAGGCACAGAGAGCGTCTCTGTACGAGATAAACGATCCTGATGGGCAGAAGCTGAGCAGAATGAACGAGGCAGGGAAATCTCTGTGCTTTGATAATTAGCAAAGGAGTGACCAGAAGAGAAGCAACACCTGTGCAGCCCTGCCTGCTGCCCATGGAACCAGCACCACCCTGTTCTCCGTGGTAGTCTGCCAGACTCCAGGTGATGTTTATTCCTTTTGCAGATTTAACAAAATAATAACACGTCCTATGAGGAATCTTTCCCCCCTGCTGGTGGTGACAGCCCAGCCCGTGACTTATCTGGGAGCTCGGAGTGCAATCATTAAACCTCCACGGGAAGCACGAGACTTTCTGAGGGTTAATGATCACTGTGAAACCTTCCCAGTGGGGGCACTAGAGGTAATTTATCATCATTTGCCTCTGTAGCGTTGATGCATCGAGCAATACTCCCACTGTTCAGCAGCCTCCACACCTGCCCCGGCAGGAAGGAGCGGGGGCAGGTGGGGCTGTGGGGTGCAGGAGATGGGCAAAGCAGGACCCCCTCCAAGGACACTGAACTTACCTTTGCATCCACCAGAAACACTTCCCGGGAGCCTGGGAAAGGAGTGCCCCAGTCTGTGGGCCGAGGGCAGAGCCCTCAGGGTCCGAGGGAGCAGCTGCCCCAGGCCTGGCCAGGGACAGCAGGCACAGAGTCCCTGCAGCAGCTGCTCCGTTTAAACCAAAGCTGATCAGAATGTTTGCTTACACCACGTTCCCAGCTGGTGCTGGCAGGCAGGAGATCCAGGCAAACATCACCAAATCCACACTGCACTCCCAAACAGGACAGAAGAAACGGGACCCACACAGCCAGGCAGGTTTTCTGAAAAACAACATTTTTCTTACTGAGCCCTTTCTCAGATGAGGTGGGTTTTTTCCAGCATGGCTGAATAATGTCTGTTCTCTGAGATTTGTATTGTTATTTGCTTGACCGAAAAGCAAAAAATATCCACTTCTAAAGGGAAAAGACCCAGGTTTGATCTGGGAGTAACTCTTGCTAAGTCCATGTGAAAGGAAAGAAGGCACTTCATCTTCAGATGCATTTGAAAAACCCAACACAATTCCTTTGCATTTCTGATAAGAGACACTTTGAAAGTAACATGCAGTGTTTGTTTTCCAAATAAACCAATGCAGATTTAATGATAGCCTCTATCTACCTTTCCTTACATTCCTGATCTCAATTTAAAAATACTCACAGGTATTGCAACCGTCAGCTTGGTTCCCAAAATACATCCTTATCTTTTTCTTTACACAGGAAGGCATTTGTCACTTCTCCCCTTTTGTAGGAGTGTCAGCATTTGTGTGCTAACACTTCTCTGGTGCTCTGTCATGCACTGAGCCAGGGAGAAGATCTGGGAGGGGTCTGGAGGCAGCAAACACACACAGAAGGAAGCATATGGTGCTCTGTTTAGAGAGGCAATGCCAGTCCCATCACTGCCGAGGTCCCAGAAAACGCATCTCAGATGCAAATTGGTTTCATGAAACCAGTGGAAAAAATAACAGTCATATTTCTAAGGAAATAAGGTGAAAAAATATTAACTCTGAGCAGACTAGACAGCACTGGCAGGACTGGCAGTCAGTTTTTCAGCAGTCAATGGGGTTTTCCCCTATCAGAAATCCTACCTGTGTTTTCCTCCCACCCCAATTTCTGACAACTGAGACTGCACACTGGGGAATTAATTCAGAAATTGGAACTCCCATAAGATGAAAATAAGTAAATTTCAGAGCACTTACATGAACATCTGCCATGGAGGAAATATTTGCTTTGGTCACCCCCACCCAAATCCCAGGGATTCTTTCCCTGAGCTTCCTGAAGGAGCCCTTTCCTCACCATTTAGTGCAGTAACATTACACCGAGGTACTGAAGGGCAGCAGGAAAGGATGTTGCCTCCCTGCCCACCTGGGGATGGTGAGAACATTCTGCCACAACCACACAAAGGAGGAGATGCACCTGCCCCAATCCCCCACCCCCAATCCATGGCCCCTGAGCCCGGGGGTGCCCCAGCCCCCTGCACAGCCCGGCCCCTGCTGCCCCCAGCCCAGGAGCCCAGCGTCCAAGGGCTGGCACGGCAGCAGTGCCCCGGGGTGCCCGGTGTTCCCCCAGGGCACTGACGCCCACCGAGCTGCCGACAGCCTCCGGCACGGGCGCCTGGGGTGGCTCCTCTCCAGCTATTTAGCCACTGGCTGCACACGCCAGGAAAGTCACTGAGTGACTGCTTTTTGTGCTGTGATGCATCTTGACGTGCGTGCTTTATCACTTCCTGGCACTCACAACTCTTTTCTGCTTTTCTTGCCATTGGGACTTTCCCTGAAGCCCCCGAAGAGGCTTCGTTTGGTCGCCGTGCCTCCAGCACAGTCTGCAGTGACCCTGGAGCTCCGGAGCTGGAATCAATGGCGAGCGTGGCCTTTGGCTGAGCCTCAGTGCAGCTGCTCACTTGCTGCACATCCAGAAGGTGGTCAGGTGTCCCAGCAAGGAGGGATAGCAGGTTTAACAGGGTGCCCAGAGAAGCTGCTCCATCCCTGGAAGTGTCCAAGGCCAGGCTGGACGGGGCTTGGAGCACCCTGGGACAGTGGGAGGTGTCCCTGTCGTGGCAGGGGTGGCACTGCAGGTCAGTAAAGTCCCTTCCAACCCCAAGCCAGTCTGGGATTCTATGAGTGCTTCATAACCACCTGAAGAACGTGGGACAAACAAGGTGCAACAACAACAAGCTGCTGCAGCACTTTGTGATTGTTACTGACCAGCTGGGAGAAGAATTCAGTTTGCATTAATTGCTGTAACGTACCTTCCTCGTTAAGGATTATTGCTACAACAGCAAAAGCAGAGCTGCTCAGAGCTGTTTGCTCTGCACAAGCAGAGCTCCATTGCACTTAACCTGGATGCATCCCCTGTTTTCACACAAAGGAATGGGAGGGGGGCACCCATCAGCTTAGCTCAGAGTTGGCAGTGCCTGCCAGTTGGGGGAACTTCCCAGGAACTCACCAGGAATTCTCCAAGTTGCTCAAAATAAAGCAGGGACACCTCCTGGTGACGGTGCTGATTCGGGAGGAGAGAGGAAGGCACTGGAGGCGTGAAGCAAAGGCCAGGCCATTATTCCACGGCCTCAGCTGGCCCCGGCAGGGCGGTGACCGTTCCCCATCCCAGCAAATGAAGGACCCAACACTTCCCAGCAGCACAGGGCCCACGTTCCATGAGTGCCACCAATGCTCTGGCTCGTGGCCAGGCACTGGCACTGGCCGGTGACCACTCCACAGCTGCCTTTCCCTGTTCCACTGCCCCACGAGTGGGACACACAGCTCTGTCACCCCACGTGCTGCGTGAGGACAATTCACGTCCCTGGGCAAAGGCAAAATAAAACACAGGCACAGAACACTTGCTCTGGTTTCTTGGGAGATGTGGCAGGAGAAAACAAGCTCTCAATCCCCCTGTCATTTTGCATCTTTATGCAACCATAAAAAGCCATTTTTCCTTGCATTGTTTACTGGTTTACTACCAAGGCCCCCTCAGATTTTATTCCAACATGAATATTAATTCAAGTATCATTTATATTGTGAACAAAATGAGAAAAATATCTCAAGGCTGTTACGAATCCTAGTTTTCCTGGCAGAACAGTCTGGCCCTTTTAAGAATAAACACCCAGCTATTATTCATGTATTAACTGGTGCTTTACAAAATCAATACAAAAGCACAGTCCTTGCATGAAAGGATTTCCACTGGACTCAGTCCTGTCTCTGCTCTCAGCTGGATGACACAACAAACTGGGTAAGCAGCCTTTTGCTGCGGGCTCGTGTCCAGCTTGGTGCCCACCAGGATGCCCAGAACCACGGGTGACATTGTGCAGCACTGCTGGTTTCCCACCCTCTGGAAAACTGCCCACGTGAGCCATTTAAATGCCCAAAGCCTCTTCCAAAACAAGTGGCAAAAACAGACTTCCAAGACTTTCAGGGGTACAGAATTTTACCTCTGAAAAAGAGCATATTTTTGCCATAATACACCAGTCCCTTCCTTGCCCAGGTGTGGCCCATGAGCTCAGACACTGCCAGAGAAAAGGGGCTCGGAGCAGGAATGGTTTCCCTGTGCGCCCAGACCCACAGAGTCACTTGGCCATCCTGCGTGTTGAGCTGCAGTGGCACAAGCAGAGCTTTCCAGACGCCGGGGGAGGGTGGATCAGCCACGTGGTCCCTCCCACCGCCTGCTCACAAGGTCTGCGGTTGTCCAAAAGGCGTTCCTGTACCTGCGGATGAACCACCCAAGGAAGCAGAAGGACATGCAGTGTCTGAAACTGGGCAAAACCACCCAGGGCAGGGCCCCGAGGAAGAGCTGCTGCCCAGGGGCACCCCAAGATTCCCCCTGGCAGACCCAGGGGCACCCAGAGGGGTGGAAAATCAACATTTCTGTCTAAAACTTCCTCTGTAGCTTCTGCTACTCAGTTTTTCCCACTGCATGGAGTCGTAAAACACTTCTTGGTTCTACTTCAAAGATTGTTACTGGGCCATGGGAAAGTTAACCACTGGCAAATGGGAAGACTTTGGAATCAGTCGCTGTGAACATCCTCATTGCTGCAACCATCCCTGGCTGTCTGTAATGAGCAAAGAACAGCCTTTGAAAGCACACGGACCAAACCAATAACCCCTCTCAAATATAACACCACAGAGTACTGTCTCTCCCAGGCTACCAACAAGGATTAGGAGAGTTTGTCTTGCTTTGAATGAAGGATCTGGGCCAAGATCCAACGTCAAAAAATAACACTGAGAGTGGGGAAACCTGGCTTGTGGCTAAAGATGATTGCTAGTATTTATTAAGCTTATATTTCAAAAACATCCACAAACCTCCAGCCTCTTGCATCAGTGCTCCTGTGCCTGATGCTTTCACTGACTGCTCTGGCCCTCACAGCAGGGACGTGTTTACATTCCTTTTGTCCCTCTCTCTTCTCCCCTAATTGTTGCCTTTTCAGTCTGCTATGTGGGGCTCACTTCAGGACTCGAGGGCTTTTAACGAGAATTACCAGAGCTCGTTGCCATTTACTGTGTTTATAGATAGAGAAGTTGTGAAAGGGGGAATGGCAATTTCTCCCTGCATAACACTCACCCAAGAGAAAAGGGTCGAGAAAAGGTGAAGAAGGAACCTACTGAAGCACTGAACATCCCAAACACAACCTGATGTTCCCTAAAATGATGCTTGGCCGAGCACTGAGGTCAAGGGAAGAGTCAGAAACAGCTTCTAAAATGCACATTCTGAAGAGAGGCAGGAACCAGCTTCAGCGGGTTTGGGTCGTCCTGGAGAGGAAGGCTCCTGAGGGGACAGCAGGGCCAGGCTGCTGGCAATGCCATCAGCATCCCCACCAGGCCCTGGTCCCCTCAGCTCAGCTGGTCACGGGGTCCCCTGGGATCAGCAGAGTCTCTGCAGGGGCTCCCCTGGTCTTGGCTAATTACCTTGGCAAATTGTCCTTGCAGAATGGCTTGTGTGATCAGGAGGAAAGAGAAGTAACCCAAGTAAACCCCGAACGCCATGAGCTGCTGTCAGCATCTCACCATGCAAAAGCCACGTCCGGGGCATCCCCTTTTGCATCATACATTAATTACTTATTATTTCTATTGGTGTTGGTCATCTGGAAAAACCCACAAAGGCAAAATCAGCACTACAAATTCTCTTCCAGCATCCTGAAGTGAGCCCTCAGTTCTGCTTTTGGCCGTAGGTCACTCTCTCCCCAGGACACTCAGGTTTTTGATGCCTCACTCACGAGGAATGAGTGAACCTCAGTAAAAAAAGAAGTCCCTGTGCACCTTGTGCAGTGAGGTACAGCTGCAAAAGGCCATTAGTTCATTTTGCTGATTATAGAGCTGTTTCTATCCCTTTTCAGTAAAGCTTAAACCCCAAGCAGGCTGGAGTGGCTCACCATGAAGATTTCTCCTAAATCACACTTGGGCACTGCAGAAGCTGCAGTGGATGTACTGAGCTACAGAGCGGAATTGCTTCAAAGCCTCACAGAATAAAAGCAGAACAATATGATTTCCCAAACATCTGAAAAAACCACTGCAGACTCCGTGGAGGGAGCCAGAATGTGGTCAGAGCCTGTTCCTGGTGCTCAGGCCGGGGAACCACGGGTCCTGCTGGTGCGGAGCCTCATCCTCTGCTGGAAGCTGCTTCGGATTTATCTGCACCAGACCTGGGCTGGCTGGGGCTGGTCTGAGGGATGAGCTCTTCTATTTTCTTCTCTTTAACTGGCAGTGCCAGGGAGCCTAAGAATATCTTCATTGCTTGGAAACAGAGTGGTTTGGAGCTTGGCTGTCACATCCTCCCATCTCAGCTTCCAAAGGCATTGTGAGCCCTTGGAGAGGTGCTGGCAGGGATCTTCCCTTTATCCCAAGTGACCCCACGTGGTCAGGAACACCAGGACCCTCAGGCATTCCTCAGGTGGCCATCAGTGGCTGGGCTATTCACAAAAGAAAAACAAACCACAGGCCTTTGTGGTAGAGGAGATCCTGCTCTCTGGAGAACCACTCAGTGGAAGGGACAACGTGGACGGGGGGCTGGTGCCACCCCCAGGGAAGCCACTGCCCTTGCCCTGTGTGAACCCCGGCCACCAGTCTGGCACGCGGCACCACTGCTGGGAGAGGGGCCAGGGAGGTCTCAGAAGGCCTTTTCCTTGGCATCACACCTGTGCAGGAGGGGCCTCGAGTGGCACAGCAGGAACCACGTTTGCTGTAACCACAGAAATTTGCTTTTATGGGAGTATTCCCTCCTGTATCCACTAACCAACCTCCACCCCTCTGTCACAGAACAAGTCGCCTCTCGAGCTCTGATCCTACCTGTCATCCAGCAAGGAAAGAAGGGGCTGGAATACGGCTGCTGGCACCTGGCCAGCACTGGCCCACTCTGCAGAGACAGAAATCTCTCAAAAGAACGATTTCCATGTGGCACAGCCCCGTAGGACTCAACCACCTCCTCTGAAGCCCACGGCGACCAGCAGCCATCCTGAGTCAGCCTCTGCCTGGGTTTTACGCTGCCTTTGGGTGACTCAAGCCCCCTGAGCAGCTCAGGGGTTTGCACATAGCACAGAAGTGTTGTGCAGCAGCTTCATCTGGCAGCGCAGGGAGAAGAGGCGGATTTTACACACGGCCTTGGAAAAGAAGAGAAAAGGGGGAGGTTGGAGTCAGCTGAAATGTTAACATGACAGTTCTCCTTCTGTTCCCTGTTGGAGCAAGCCTGAGCCTGGATTGCCAGGGGAAAATGTCACATTGGCAATTGTTTTGTTACTATGACCATATTGCCTGAATGGGAGCAACTGAGCAGAGCAGGCCTGGGGTACCCAGGGCAGGACCCAGGCTGGGCTGAGGAGGGGGTGCTGAGCCCCAGGACAGCACCACAGCATCCCCGCCAGGGCAACTGTTCCGGCACATCCCAGAAGATCCACCCCTTCCTGAGCAGAACCTGGGATGTTCAAGCCCCCCTTGCCACGGCCCCCCAGGACTGCACAGAAGCAGCAGCAGCCCAGAATTGTGGTCTCTGGCAGCAGCACCCAGAGGGAGCCGGGGCTGGCCCAGAACCAGGGGCACACTCAGACACGGGGCTATTTCCACTGGGCTGCTGAAGCTGGATGTTACATAAATGTTTTCTCGTCCCGAGGATGGTAATTTTCTCTCTCCAGCATGTGTTGTGTGGGGCTCTAATGCCCTGATAAAATGCTTCCTGGTTGGAAAGCTGTGTGAGCAGTGCCAAGGAAATGGCAAGGCGTTCCAGATAATTATGCTTTAGTGGAGTTTAATCAAAGAAGCCGTGGACTCTGCTAGCACCAGAGGCGTCCTGCAGATGTATTGATTTCCACTCTGAAAGCCATATCTGTGTGCTGGAGCATGTAGAGAAGCAAAAAGCCAGGATTGTGAATCCCGGCTGGAAGACAGTTGGGATAAGCTTGATAAATCAATGTACAAATGGGCTATTTTATTTTTCAGGAAAAAGTAAAGAATAGCTCTCCCTCTCCCACCACCCGGGCTTCTTTCCTTCGGAGTAAACACACGTTTTTGTTTGAAGAATGTTTCTGTGGTTGGTAACTAGAGATGTTCTGTGTGAGCAGGGAGACTGAAACATTTTATCCTCTGAAGCTGAAGTGCTTCCACAAGCCCCGAATATTCCTCACAGCAGGAGCTGGGAGTGACCAGCACCGGCAATGAGAATCAGGGCATTTCTGCATTTCCCATTTGGCTCAAGCTGTAATGCAGGGTCTGACTGACCAGACCCTGCAACACATCCCTCTTCCTGTCAAACTGCATTTGCTCCAGGCTGTCGAAAATCACCTGCATTTCCAGTGCACAGGTGGTGGGTTCATGGACCCATGGCATGATATTCCTGGGACAAGGCCTGGAGGGTGGAAGGATTAATCAGAGTGCTGCATCCAAAGCAGGAGCTTCCAGCTCTTCTGGCTCAAAACTGGGAGTGGAGCCACCACAGGACCCCGAGAGCCAGGACGTGCTGAACCACAGTCCTCCAAAACTGCTTCTCCATTCCAACACCAGATTCTCAAATCTCCAGCGGGCTGAAAAATCTGTTTCTCTCCCCATCCATAATTAAGAAGCAACTAGCTCCCTTTGCCCAGGAGAGTGGCCAGAATGCTCTGAACCTGGTCATTTTCAGTGTATTTGTTCTTATTTTTATTGCACTTCAAAATACCGGCTTGCAAAGGGGGATGCTGTTCATCATCCGTGCTGTGTGCCATTGGCTGGAGCTTGCACTATCATGGCTATTTTCAAAAAAAGGAAAAATACAGATAGATGACATTTAAATACCTTCTGTTGATTTACTGATTTGCCCCAGCAGACCTGGGGTCACCTGCAGACACTCGGGGAGGGGCCGAGGGACTGGAGCCTCTGGGACCAGAGCTGGGTCTGGGGATTGTGGGAACAAAACTTGCCGGCACTGCTCTGGGGAACTTACAGCAGTAAGACATTGCAGATTATTTATTCCTGCCTCAAAAAGCTGATTTATTATAGTGGAAACACTTGTGACAATAAAGCTGTTTCAACTACATTTCCAACTGGAATTTTTTTCCAGCTGCTGGATGAAAGTATTGATCAATCCAAGGAGGGTCAGAGAACCCCGCGCTGTGCCCAGGTCTGCTGTGCCCAGCTGGCACCAGGGACAGGAGCACAGGCCTCCCACCGTGGCCTCAACCATCCCCTCCACCAGAAAATAATCCTTTCTGAGCCTGTCCCTCCTCTTCTTTCCAAACATTGAAAAGTCTTTGGTTTTGCACCAAAAGAAAACAATTAAAGCTCAAAGTCTCCTGCGGGCGGCCGAGCAGTTTCCCACCCCTCCAAAACTAATCTGAACAGACAAACACACACTCAGGTGTCCATAACCTTCATTTTCAAAGAAAGCATTTCCATGTTGATCCCTTTTCCCCAGGATGTGGCAGCTTCCAAAGGCTGCAGCGTCACCAGCCCAGCTGTGCTGCCCAGGGCACCCGCAGGAACAGCTGGCAGCCTCCTGCAGGCTCAAACATCCCCTTCCCACAAGGCAAAACAGAGCAGAACCAACGTTTCATTAAAAGAAACAACTGATATTTAGGGACGTGGCACATCCATGAAGTGACTCGAAAGGTCACCCTTTCAAACGCCTGCGAACAACAGGCAGCAGGAAAGTCCCCACCTGGAATACCAACCGGGAGGAACTTCATCACTAGGAGGCTTTCATTTAAAAAGAACAAACAGACAGATTTGTGCTTCTCTTATCTCTAATCCTTACCTCTCTCTCCAGAGGTTTGTCCCAATTAGTTATTTCCTGTTAATCACGGTTAGGGCTGCTCATTCCCTCCTGCACGGCCCCGTGTCTGTGGCAAAGGACACCCAGGACCCGCGCGTGCAGCCCCTGCCCCAGCCCAGGACAGGCACAGCCCGGCTGCGGGGGACATCAAGGCTTGCTTTTTGTTTTTCCAAGCTGCCTGCACACGGGGACATCTATTTCTGTAATTGCAGGTGTAAATCTGCCCAGAGGCTGAGCTGTTTGGCCAAAATAGCTGGAGTCAGTGCAAATCTCCAGCATTTTTCAACTGGGGATTGTTTGATGCTGTAGCTTATGGGGATGGTTTTCTTATTTTAGCATTTGATGGTTTATCACATGCTAAAGCCATGTGAGCTGTATATCATCATTTTGTGTGTAGAATGGGGAGGGAGTGATGAAGTTTGTGAAATTAAGAAAAGCAAAGGTGAATAGGAAAAAAAATGAACTCTTCATGTAATACAAGAATAACGAACATAACAATAGATTACTCCAGCAGTTCTAAACAAAAAGAAGTAGATACAATTGATTTGGGAACTCATTGCCACAGAATGCTTTGAAAAATCACAATGTGTGAGTGTGTGCAGAAAAGTAGGCAAACTCCTGGCAAAAGTTGTGGCAATGGATGCAGAGGTGTAGATGTGAGGTGTGGAAGTTGGGTGAGAACGACTTTAACCTCATCCTCTCCCTCTGATGTGCCCTAATGCCCATTTCCTGAGCCAGCCCCGGGACAGACCTTCAGCCTGGCCTGGCACAGCCCCTCTGCTCTCCAGCCAAAAGCCCCTGGCTCTGCAGGACCCGCGGGCACAGCCTGAGCTGGCAGAGCAGAGCTCCTGGAGCTGTTTCTCCTCCCTCCCAAAGCACAGGCTGATCCGTGCTGCCTAAAGAGAAGCCACAGAAATCAGATTAGAGCGAAGACCCGGGTCCACACCCCCACAGCCCCCCAGGCACACCCAGGCCACTGGGTGGGCTCGCTTTGCTTTGGGCAGGAATCTGTGTGGGACTTACAGCCCACTGCTCCGGGTGTTGGTGGCACCAGTGACTGCGGGAAGGGTGCCCTGCAGCGGCACAGCAAGCAGGGGCTTTGGCTGAGGACCTGCTCAGGCCTTAGGCTTCCCTTAACATTTCTTTGTCATAAACAACCTCCTTTTGGTTTTAACCCCTCAGTATTAACATGATCCCATTTTATCACATTTCAGTTGGACCTCACATCCTTTGGCAAATAGAAAAAGGCTCCAAACCCAGAGATTTTGAGAGCCAAGCACGTTTTTTGTGTCTGAGAATTCACAGAGCAGCAGCGAATGTCAAAGGCAATAAAAATTGTCCAGAGCAGAGTCTTTATCTCAGACACTTGACCCCGTGACAGCAGTGCAGGTTAACTCACCATGGCCAGGCAGGTCTGGGCTGTTTTCGTGTCTGCAGGGACCCGAGCTGGGCCATCCTCACCCACTGACTTCATCTCATCTCATCTCTTGTCACTGCTTCTAACACACTCTGCTCACGTGGTGCGGACAAGGACACTGTGATAAAATGCACATGAGGGTGCAGTAATTAACTGTAAATCCTCAGGACCCACAGCCTCATGGCCTTTCCAGGTGTGACAGAGGGGTTTAGGGACTCTGACCCACCTGCTGGATTTTTCAGTGCCACCTGTAATCTTTTGGAGTTCCTAGATATAAAGCAAGGTTGGATGGGAGTTAATTTCCTGCCCTATTCCCATGCCACAAGTGGTGATAGGTTTACAAACTACAGCACAGATGGAGACTGAGTGGTTCTGTCCTCTCCCCTTCACTCCCAAGCAGTTCAGGGGACAACTGCATATGAGGCTTTCTTCCCTGGGTAGGAAAGAGTCAATTGAAGTAAAGATGTTGAGCACTCTTGGCCTTTTCTGCTCTTTAATGAGTCAGAGCTGGGTGTTAAATTTTACTTTACTGCTACCTAAGGACTCAGAAACATTTCCCTGTCTGCTCAGCCCGAGTCAGGCACATCAGACACTGCTAAGGGCTGTGACTCCGATGGGATGGGCAGGGCCTGCCCGGGACAGTGGGATGCACTGGGATGCAGTGGGATGCAGGATGCAGGATACAGTGGGATGCGGACGCTCAGCCCCGGGGGAGGGATGCAGAGCCCCAGGGAGGGGGGGATGTGTCACACCATGAGGCGCTGCCTTCCCCGGCATTGCTGGTTCTTCACCTTCTCACTCAGTGTATCCAACACAATCTGATTTTCAGAAGTGCTCGGGACTTGCTGGCTGAATTCCTCCCTTTGTCACAGCACTTACTTGGCTCCCAGGTACAGACAAATTCACTAATGCTACTGAGGCCAGAAAAATTTAGGCCTCTAAGCTTTTATAATCAAAAACATCTGTCTGAAGGTTTGAGGGGAAACAAACAAAAAATATTGCAAATATGAAACTGAATTTACATTTTTAACATTAAAATGCATCAATAAATAATATTTGGTATTATTCTCTGCATTGCTTATGCAATAAAAATGAGTAAAGAGACACAATTTTAAGGAAGAGTCCTCTGAAGATGTAAAAATGCTTTGGAAATAGATACTAATTGCAATTTACAATATTCCCCTGAAGTCAGAATTATTATCCCATCTCTTCAAATTAGAGTTTAAAGAACGAATCTCAATTCCACATGGAATTGGCATGGTCCAGAACAGACCAGGGCCTGATGGCATTTCTTCTTATCATAAACCCCTCATTCCTCTGCAACTCAGCTCCACCAAGTGAGAGAGTTTAACCAGGGGCAACCTACAGCACCCAGTACATTTCCACCCGGCATCATGTGCCCAAGGATGCAGTTCCCAGGAACTCCTGCCTGATGGTGTCTGCCTGATTAACGAGCTCAGGAGTGCCCAGAGGGGAGCATTTCCCTGCCCAGGTTAACACCTCCTTTTATTGCTTTAGGAGGTCATCAGGCCAGGCAGGGAGGTCTCACTGCCAGCGGTGAGCACACGTTCATGGCCACAGCAGAGGGACAATTCCTGCTCTTCCCAGCTCCCATCCCACATGAGAACTGCATTTCCCACCAGCTGGCTCCAGCAGTTTTAATAGCATCTCCCAAGTGGGTACCAAAGGATGTCAAAGCCAACAGCCCCTTCATGTTTGTGCCTCAAGGAATGGAACAAATAAATCAGCACCTTCAGCAGCCTGCGGCACCTCAGCACTTTATTGGATCTTATTCATTGCCTGGGAAATGAGGTGACAAAAGGGTGACACCGACTGGCCTTGAATCCCACCTCCCTCAACCTCCCCTCCCTGCCTCTGCCCACACCCAGCCCCATCAGCTGTCTGAACTCCAGCTTTGACTGATGATTTTCTCTCCACGTTCTGACCCCAAGGTGAACATCACTAATCAAAGAACTGCTGTGAGAGACAGAAATGTGCTTTGGATTAAAATGCACGGAATCTGCAAGTTTCTTACCAATAAGTATCTGCAACACACTCACCAGGTCAATGCCAGAAGTCACAGCCATCCCCCAGGTCGTCACGTTTAACCTTTCCGAGTTATTATTCTCATAATTACCTGTATTAAGTAACTGCACTGAAGCACTATAGCCACAACAAAATAAAAAGTAGAGCACAGTGAGGGAGGTCTGAGGGCCGAGTCCTCCAGCAAGGAGTCCGCCCTGGAATGGATGGACCAGGTCTCCCTCTTGTCCACGCCGTGTTGCCTTGGCAACACAGGCACCGTAAAGAGCATCCTGCACAGCAAGGCTGGAACGTTGCACTACAAGCACCAGACATTGCTTTTCTGTAGACTCAGGGATGCTATCTTTTTGGTTGAGATAGCAGCAAAAAAATCATCAAGCAACTGAAACCTGTCTTCCCCCTGTCTGATCCTTCTTGACACTAAAATGTTAGAAAAAGGTTAAGCCCTTGTCCAGTTGGGGACAACTGAGCCAAGCAATCTGCATCAGAGAAGAGTGGCATGTTTCTGCAAATACCTCACAGGCAACAACAGCAGCTTTACATCAACACCACAACAAGCTCTCCTCCTGGGAAACGTTCCCGTGTTTATTTTACTCCTCCAAGTAAAAAATGTAAATGTTCTTTTTTCCTCTACATCTTCTGTCTTTGCTCCTCTGTGTTTTGCAGAGCGTTTGTCGCCCCGCTGGTCCCATGGCAGCTCTGATCTGTGAGTGTGATCCAGCCTGTTCTCACGGGCTGCCAGTCCCAAAACCCAGCAGGTAATTTGGGGCAGAAGCAGCCTCCAGGGAGAGCTGAACTCCCACACAGCAGAGTGAGAAACCTCCTGGTTTGGAGAGTGCCTGGTGCTGCCAGACCACTCCCTGTCATGGCACGGCCAGAAAATCACAGAATGGTTTTAGGTTGGAAAAGACCTTTAGGATGATGGAGTCCAACTGCTAAACCAGCACTGCCAAGTCCATCCCTCCTCCTCCTCCTCCCCAGCAGCAACCTCAGCTGTACATGCAGGATTGGAATCCCAGAGTGGGGTGTGCAGGGAGAAATTGGCTGTGCTGGAAACCCATGAGAAACTCTCACCACCCACCTTTTGTCGTCACTACTCCCTACCTTCGTTCCCAGTGCCTCTTCTTGAGAAGAAAAAGTGCCTTTGAAACTCCCTGTCAGCCTACAAACTTTACTGAGAAGGGAGAACACACCACTGCAGCTGGTCCCCCCTGCAGCCATCCCTGGCTCTACCTCCAACCTGCTTTTGGGCCAGGCCCCTTCCCGGCAGGTGCCCAGGCCCAGGGCTGCCAGGCTGATGGTGACACCAGCACCGTCTGGGTGGCCACCATCCCCTGGCGTGGGCTGGCCCTGGCACTGGTGCCCCAGCCCCACTTCAGCAGCCGCTCTGCCACTGCTGCAGGTCAGAGAACTTCCCTCCAGCTGCCGGATCCATCACCCACCGGGGACTGCTGGAAGCTGTCCTGCAGTGAAGGAAAGCCCGGCCTGCTGAAGTGATTCATTGCCATGGATTTTGTGTGGGCTCTGAAAAGACACAGTTTGAATTGCAGGTCTCCAAAGCGTCGCTGACACAGCAACTCAGCAACCTGTTCAGATCAACCTTCCCACTGCAGGAGAAGCTGGGTGGAGACTGTTCCTGCAGGTACCCTGGGAATGAGGGGAACACCACGTGGGCACCCAGGCCAGGGCGATGGGGAGCTGGAAGTGCCACTGGCAGGAGGGGACAATGCTGCTCCACCCACACCCAAACTGCTCCTGGCTTCATCTCTCCGGAGGAAGGGCTGAGAGGGATCCAGGATCAGGCTCGGCTGGCAGATGGCCTGGCAGCTGCGAAAAAACCAAACTCCTTGACTGAAGAAAAACATCCCAAACTGTCATGTTTAGGGGCCACGAGTGCTTCCAATCACAATCACAACCCACCCCTGGCAGCCAGATCTGCTCACTCCAAGACATGGCAGGGAAATGCCAAACCCAGGCCAGAGCTCCACCATGTGCTCCCAGTGTCACACAGCTCCTGACACCCAGGCTGGTGCTACTGAACCAAAACAGCATCGATTTGCAAAAAGCATGCTCATAACCTCACATGAAGAGTCATTGGCTCTACATCAACCATCATTTTTGGTTTGTTTTCCCAAGAAAATCTTCAAAAGCTCACACTTTCAATCCAATATGAGCAAGAAAACTTCCTGATATCTCAAGGATGTATGGCGAACAGGAAAACTGCAGCCCTTAGGACTGAACCAGTGCTACTTTTCTCTCTCTTGAAGCGTGACAAGAAACAGCTCCTAGTTTCTGGTTCTGAGAAAAAAATCGATTTTTAACTTCAGCAGCTTTCTGTGTGGCTGTGCTGAATGGCACAACTCTGCACAGTTACTGTATGGAAATGATGAATGAATATGAAACGGAAGGAGCAGCAAAAGTCATTTTCCCATGGCCTTGAAATGCAGTGGGAACTCAACTGGGAAGGTGACAGGGAGATCTCAGACCCCAGCACAAAGCTCCACCCAGTCTGTGCAGAGATGACACGGAGGGCCCCAATGGTAAACACTGGCTCTGGAGGATCCTAAAGGCCCTTTCCAACCCAAAAGATTCTACAGTTCTAGATTCTGTGATTCTACTATTCTGCTCTTGTAGTAAAGGCTAAGAGCAGCACATAAATTAGGTGCTTTTTCTTTAGAGGATGAGGCTGCTTTGAAACTTCAGGCACAAGTTAAATTAGGAGGAAGTTACTTCAGAAATCTTTGAGCAGTGTGAAGGAGTTGCCAGCAAGAGGGAATGATTTATTCATGATCTACGAGGAGCTTACATAAGGAGGGAGCTGCTCCTCTGCTCTCCCTCCAGGCTGCACAATCTGCCTTGACACTTGACCAGTCGAAAGTCCATTAAGAGCTGCTTCATTATTGATACTGTAAATTGATTTAAGATTAAATTAATTAGACATGTCCAGGCAGAACTCGTGGCAGCACCCCACGACCCCCTGTCCTGGACAGCCTCAGTGAGCCACTCCCCAGCCCCAGCCACGCAAATGAACAACCTGTTACTTACTGCAAAGGTCATCATTTAATGCTTGGTTTGCTGTGCTATTTTTAATATACAGAACTAATTGCACCCAAACCCTCATTCAGTGCCTGGGAGTATTTTGGACCATTACACACAAAGCCTCGTGGAACAACTGCCATTATTTTGCTTTTATGTTCAAAAAATTTTTCCAAGAGGTTGGGGGTTGTTTTCATGGCCTTTTTTTTCTTCTCTGAAGCCATTATTTGCCCCCAGCTGAGGTTAATAACAGCAGTTTATCACACCACATGCACTCATCAGCCTAGGGGAATACTCCCTGATTTGTTGGTTTTTCTCTTTTCTCCCATAAAATGCTTCATCAGTTCTGACAATGTAAAAAGTAGATCAGGAGTGAAAATTGCAGTTACCACATGATCACACTTCCCATTCTCTAGGATGAAGTCTGAGTATTGATTCCAGTTATTTTTGTGACAGAAGATTTGCTTGAACTCCTGCTCCAGTCAAAGGAAGGATCCCAACGGACTCAGCCAGTGCAGGACTTAGGGAAGAACTTTCAGCAAGCTTACAGAACTAATTAATTTTTTAAGGTCAAGACTTTTTTTCAGTGGCAAATTGGCTTGTCAAGTGCATACCATTTTTCCACAGAAGGAGCTCCTGCAGAGAAACACTTTTTCCTCTACTGGAGGACGGCAGCCTGAGCAGTGGGATATTTCGACCCAGAGACGCTGCTGTGGCCATTCCTCCTGGGAAGCCCATCCTGGTCCCCCCTCCAGCCGTGTCCCCCCAGCCCAGGAGGAAGCGGTGGCCACGAGCTGCAGGTGCAGCAGTGAGGCTGCAGAGGAGGAATTTCAGCATCCCCTCCCTCTGCACATCTGCCAATTGCCCACCACCATTCCCTGCTTTCCGGGTCAGCCCCGGGCGCCGGCTGCAGCAGGGGCTGAGGAGCGGGGAACGTGCTGAGGGGAGCCTCCTCTCCCCGCAGCTGGGTCCCTCTGGTCGTGACCTGGGCACCTTTGGGAAGCACCTGTGTGAGCAGCACTCTGCTTCCAGATAAACCCACGGATTTCAAAGGATGCTGTTCATCAGCTGCTGTGCTCCTGCGAGAGCAGCACACACAGTTCATTTATTTGCACACCTTTCCTGCACAAAAATACATTCACCAACTTCAGTGAAACAGCCACACGGATAAGACGTAATTTGTTACTGCCTTGTAGCGCTGAAGCTGATAAAGAGGGGAGAGAGACAGAGTGAGGCAGAAGGTGAGAACAAATCCCCTCCTGCCCCCGGCCCGTGAGTGACGCGCCCGGCGCGGGCCGGGAACAGCCACGGGCACGATGACAAACGAGGGTGTTGGAAGCTGTGTACGACAAACACAGCGATGATGTATGTTTTATGAAGTGTAGCGGCACTCCTGAAAAGGCTGCTAATGTCAGAAAACCCACTCAGGCAGGAAAACGGTGCTATTTAAGGAGGATCCGGCTCCACGGGCGGAGAGGCGCGGGGACGGGAGGGAAGTGGCTGTCTGGCATTTTGTGATGACGGGTGTAAGGGCAGGTCAGGAAACAGCAGAAGGGAGAATTTATACCCTGAGTGACAAAGGATAAGCTGTGCAAGAGAAAAGGAGAATGAGGAAGGAGGTAAAATTGAATGGTAGCAGCCAAGCTTAGGAGAGTGCCAGAGGATGGGCACGGCAGCCCGGGGTAAGCCCCCTCAAAAGTCACCTCAGTGTCACCTGCCACATCCTCCTGGCCTCTATCTCATCTTTATTAAAAGTCTGGACTGTACCAGCTCCATTATTTTGTTAGAGAGAGCAGATCCTGGGAAATGATGGTAGTGACAACCTGCACATAAACTGGATCTGTTTATATTTCTAGCAGAATTACTGCAATGATTCTTTCTGACAACCAGGCTGTTGAAGAACTTTACCCAACACATTTCCATATCCACCCCTGGCAGGAGCAATGCTTTTGCTGGGCAAGGAGTGGTCCTTGTCCCCACAGGACATCCTGCCCAGGAGTGTTTGCACCCCAGCCCTGCCTGGGCCCTGTTCTCTTCCCCCTCCAGCCCTGCAGAGTTTCCTGTAGCTGCAAAAGCCAATTTCTCCAGAGTTACCTCCTGTAGATCATTAATCAAGAACTTCAGTTCCAGCAGACACTCCAGTAAAACAAATGGACAAATAAATTCATTCTATCAAGGAAAAGTGATTCATAACCACTTTTTGTTTATATCCACTGTAATGGAGGAAGATGAAATTCTGCTTTCTCCAAGTATTTTTTTTTGCTAACGTTATGAGACAAGTGTATCAGTAGCTTCTTTCTGCATTGGAAGTATAAATACAGAATAATCAAGAAAACATCTGTTCTGAGAGCTCTTATTGGGATTTTAGTGAATTTTTTAAATCTCCATTTTTGAAATGATAAAATCATATTTCATGTTATTTTTCAGCTTGGAATGTTTTCAAGGGACCAGTTTCATTTTTCTGTATTTTCCACAGCCCATCAAAAAAATGCCATCAGAGCAACAGCAAAGTTTTGTTCTGGATTTCAGAGAGACTGACTTTTAATCTCCATCGTGACACTGATCTATGCCTCAGCAATTCAGTTAATCCCCTTGTGTCTTCAGTCCTTTCAGTTGCATACCTTGCCTGCTTAATATTAAAGTTTTCCAGAGCAGGGATATCACTTATAGGATTTCTGCTGCACCCAAAACACTGGGCCCCTAATCTGCACACTAATACAAGGTAAATGGCTCATTTCCAGGGTAGGTTTTTTCGTTGCATATTACAATGAAAAGAAGTTTGCAATACTGAAAAGACAACTGGGCTGATTAAAGACCAACCCCCAGAGAAGGACAAGCTCTGTTCCATCTTCAAGGATGCATTTAGAAATTACAGCTCCATTCAGCAGCTGGGAAGAGACTGGAATCTATTATTCACCAATCAAGTTGTCATCGCCTGGAAGATTAGATGGTGGCCCAGGAGACAGAGCCAGCACAAGTTTATAAATTTCTCAAGAATAAATAACAAAAAGTAAAATCAAACCTAAGGAGGGTTTGGTCAGGGCAGTGGAGGGAAGGCACTGGGGGGCCAGTGACCATCAGTGAGGCCGTGTGAGACGCGGGGTCACGGTGAGCAAGTCCTCAAACACCCTCACCAGCGAAACTCAAAAAGCAGAGTCTAAATAAAATCATCTCTAGGTGAGAATGAAGCGTGTTGAACACCACCAGCCCAGGGACAGCTGCTGGTGTCCCCTGTGAAATGAGAGGCTGATGGAGACCCCCAGGGTGCTCCTGCTCCCTCTGGGCTGCAGCAGAGAAGATGCTGATACCATTTGTGGGTGACAGGAGGCTGGCAGTGATTTGAGAGCTCTGGAGGACGGGACCGGAATTCCAAGTGCTCTTGATGCCGGTGGGAGTGCTGTGAAATCACTGAGATGGAATGCAGGAAGGAGGCTACAGTGATGCCTGGAAAGGAGAAATCACTGCACAGGCAGAAAATGGAGAACATCTGGCAAAGCAGCAGGGCAGCAGGAAAGGCTCCTTTGGTGCCTGAATAGGAAACAGCAGCTCTCTAACAGAGCCTGGCCTGCCAAGGAGCTGCCACAAGGGCCAGGACAGAGCTCTGGAGATCAGCCACTTCGGAAGGGCTGGAAATCAGCCCCCGCTCGCTTGTCACCCCGCTCTGCTCCTGGGAAGGCTGCACCACCCAGGGCTGTGCCCGCAGACACCTCCCCTGCTCAGCTGTCTCCTGAGGAGCAGAGCGGGGGAACTGGGAACCACAACCCGGGACTGCTGAAGCAAACCACGGCGAACAGGAGACTCACAGGCACTCTCCCACCTTTCCCCCCAGGTCCCTTGGGCCACCCCAAAGTGGCTATTGATGTCTCCTTCTGCCAGAGCAACCCCAGGCATCCTCATGAAACAGAGGAATAAAAGGAAAAAAACCACATTTGAAGTGTGTGTTTTCAGCAAATATGTTACAAAAACATTTCAGATCCTTCACTCTGAGTGCCCCATTATCAAAACACCAACAGTCATCTCTCAGCCCTTAATACAGTTGGAATTATCTTACCTGTCCTCTCCATTATTCTTGGTGACAAGTGAATGGTATAAATGCCCCCCAGCTCTCGGATAAATAACTTCCCACACAGATTAGGTCAGAAGATGCAGTGCTAACAAACATATCCATGAAAGGAAAACAGACGTGCTAATCTATAAAGATTTAGATGAAGGAAGAAGCCATCAATCTGTCACGAGTTATCAGGTTGTGTTTCTCCCTGTGTTACTACAGAGATTTCTTTTTAAGCTCTCTACCCTCACTCCCCAGGAGATTATGCAGGAATTGCAGCTGGAGCACCATTTTCCCAAAAAGTATTAGGGATCTACCAAAAAGGCATCCATCTCCCAGGTGTGAAAGAATGCCTTGGCAAGGAAACAGTTTTCTCTTTGAAACTTCTATTTCCCTAATTAAGGAAGTCCTTACTGTGTATTTAACAGCAGGAATAAGGGGGGAAAGAGACAAAAGCAACATTCTAGCAAAAAGCAGTATAAAGTTGTTTTACAAGCTCTAAAACCAATCCCCAACTTTTCTTCAGGCAACCTGTACCACTCTCAAGCCTCACAGAAATTTCAAGACCAGCATTTCATGAAGCTGAAAATAGGGAAAATCTGCGTGCTCACACAGAGGAAGGAGTCGTCCCTTTTATTGTGTTATGCTGCTTAAAAATCTGCCTTTTTCTGCGTACTTTAAGTGATAATTCACACCATGTTTTCTTTAATGAATGAGAAGGAACGCCTTCCATTTCCACATCAATTAGAAGCATTTACACACCAAACAACTGGATAGTTATTTGCTGAATTACAAGGATGCAGCTCCAGTCCTAGTGATGCCAGTGGATCAGTCACGGGAGTGCTGGGGATGGGATTCTGGGGTCACTCCCTAAGGGCACCACGTGCAGAACCTGCCGGAGGAGCCCCACACGGCTTCGACCCCGAGGGCCGTTTCCCCACAGTTCCTTTCCCCAACACGGGACACTCCCAGAGCAGGGGCTGCTCCCCTGGGACACTCCGGCCCCCAGCACCTCCGTGCCCAGGGCACCACGTCCCCCCTCCCCGGGACATGGGTCCTGCTCCTTCAGTCCAAGCAGCTGAACTCTACTCTGGCAATGCATCAGTCCTCCTGGTGCTAAACAGGCATCAAGCCAAGTCCAAGTCCTTTCAGGACATCGAGTTGGCCAGAATGAGGTGGAAATCCCACAGTCATGGAAATTAGAATGGTTTGGGTTGGAAGAATCTTAAAGCTCACCCAGTCCCATCCCCTGCCATGGGCAGGGACACCTCCCACTGTCCCAGGGTGCTCGAAGCCCCGTCCAGCCTGGCCTTGGACACTTCCAGGGATCCAGGGGCAGCCACAGCTGCTCTGGGCACCCTGTGCCAGGGCCTCCCCACCCTCACAGGGGAGAATTTCTTCTCTAAAAAATAGTGACTCTCATGAGCTGTAACTCCTTCCTTCCAATCTACTTCTAAGTACAATCCAGGACTTTCAAACAACTTCACGGAAAAGGTGAAACAAGGTGGATGACAACCCCTTTGTCACGGCATTAGATTAGAAGATACTCATATTCCTACTTCAAAAAAATCATTGTAAAATTCCAATTTCCAGCAAGCTGAGTTTCCCTGTGCCATATTCCCAGTGGGAGTTAACAGAGATTTCCAGGGTTACCTGGTTTGCACCAGGTGCTCTATGCACACACTGGACGTTCACAGAAGTAACTGTGGGCATCTCACAGCCCCAGCACAGACAGGATCTGCCCCTCATCCTCCTTGGGATGCTGCAGCCAAGCACAGCAAACCCCAGCGACAGCTCAGGAGAGAGGGAAAGGTAATAACAGATGCTCTGAGAGATTTGAGTGCAGCACTGAGCCCACCCTGATGCTGGCCAGGACATCACTCTGTGGCTGATGGAAATCCAAGTGCACGGCTGAGCTTTGTGCAGCCCCTGCCGAGGGAGCAGTGCCCTTCCCTGGCTCCGTGCTGGGGGATTGTTCAGCATGACTCACTGCAGAAAGTGCCATCTCCAGCCACAAAAAATCCTCACAGCAACACGAAATTCCTGTGAAATCTCTCCTCATCCAAGCAGTGACCAACCTCCCACCAGCTGAGTTTGCAAGAGCTGATCAGATCAAAGACTGAAGCGCAATAGCCCCAGGCAGCAGAAAGTACAAAAATGTATCTACGTCAATTCAGTGAATATTAATTCTACCTTAAAAATAAATTACAAAAATAGGAAAATAACACCTGCATCTCTGTGAATGCTCCAAAGTAACCTGTGAACTTTATGGCAATACCAGAACAGACGAGGGCACTGGTTTATAGGGTGAGATACACTGCCCTGCACCTCCCTGACCTTATGGACAGCTGACTTTGACACTGGCACTCACTGCCTGTGTTCTCCACAGCAACACACACAGCGTTGTCTCCTACAAACTTCACAATCCTTTCCTTTGTGACAACCTCACGAATCACTTTTGAAGACAACAAATGACATGTAGAATGTTAAGACGTAGAACATTAAGCTTTATCTAAAACCTGGGCAGTGTGTTCAGCTACTGCTGAGCTCCGGCAGCTCTCAGTGTAATGTGTCTGCTCTTGCTGAGATCAGGAGCAACGCTCCCTCCAACAAACTCCTCCAACATGAACACCTCGGATACAAAACAAACTCTGGGGAGGCCCTGGCACAGGGTGCCCAGAGAAGCTGAGGCTGCCCCTGGATCCCTGGAAGTGTCCAGGGCCAGGCTGGACGGGGCTTGGAGCAACCTGGGATAGTGGGAGATGTCCCTGCCATGGCAGGGGGTGGGACTGGATGGGCTTTACGGTCACTCCCAACACAAACCACTCTACAGTTCCATGATACTGAAGCAATCAGTGAATTCCCCATGTTTTAGAGAGCTGTGGCTATGTCCCTGTTCGGGAGCAGAGGGACTCATTCCTCTTGCAGGTCCCTGTCACCCACGGGTTCAGCAGGTACCTCGCAGGAGGGCTGGCTTTGATACCCTCCAGCCCCCACTGCTGTGGGTGTGTTTCACTGCTTTGCTTTCAGCTCCTGACCTGTACTCACCTGCAGGTGAGCCTCTCTGCAGTCCTTGCATCAACGGGTGAAGCAATTCCAGCTTTTCTCCGGAGCAGGGCTCTAACTCCACGCCGGCAGGAACGTGTTTGAAGTCTGCACAGCCCCGGCGTCGATACCATTCCCATCACTCAGGTTAATGAGCACAGTTCATCAGCCCCGTCCCTTTGACTCCTTCTCTCCTGAAGGGAAAATAATGCATTTAACATGTCAGATATTTAAAGGGTTCTTTCATGTGCAGCCTCAGTTCATCGCTAATAAAACACGTTTTACTCTGCTGTTTCATTCCCTGTGCATTCCATGCTATACTGAATTTAAGACACAGCTTCTTGTCGTGTTTCTTAGCAGAAAATAGACATCTGAAGACTCATTAAAATCCTCCAGGCTTCCAGTTGCCCTCTGTCAGGTGCCATTAAACCAGTGCCATAACAAAGAACAGCACCAAGCACAGGCAGGACCCCTGTGAGGATCCCCCTCTCTGGGGCAGGGGCAGCTCCTCAAATCCCCCCCAGGCCATGAACGTCTCCAACCACCTCCCTTCTGCACAGGCAGAGAGAGCGACCCGAGGTGTCACTGTGACAGTGCTGAACACTGGACTCAGGGACTCACCCCCAACACCCTGCTTTTCCCAGAGGAATTCATTCCTGAGATGAAAGCATCCCTCACTGGCTTTCAGTCCTTGCCTCTGACAAGTTTTTTTAGAAAGACACCAATTTGAGGCTGTTTGTCCTAAGCCAAATGAACGTCATTCATCACCTTTGGAGAACCACCATTCCCTGCAAGTTAATGCCTCCCAGAGCTTCTCGGCTGCAAATTCCTTTATAAAACAAAGTTAAAACCAACCTCTGAAATGCAAATAACCCAGCAACCTCCACAAGATGATTTATGCCATGCTATCATTTTCATGAAAATAAATTAAAAGAAGAAAATGTAATTTAGGGTGAACTGCATTGTATATTAAAACAAAAGAATGACATTATGTCTGCTGCCATTGCTGCTGGAGGTTTAACCTTCCCAAATGTGGAGAAAGGGATTCTGATTTATTTCGTTTGATTTTGTATACAACCCATTTTATGGCTTCGGGCACGTCCTGAGCAGACATGTGTTTTGATTTCTTTATGTTGGTGTCGTTTCAAGGCAAGGCAGAGAGTTTGATTCTCCGTTAATGTTTGCAGCAGCAAAGGAGAATGAAGAGTGTCCTGCAAGAGCAAACCAGCCCCAAATCCTGCACGTGCACTGAACGTGGGATGCGCTCCTGGCACGCCAGGCCTCCCACAGCAGGGGTCAGAGCGTGCCAGGGCAGCCTCGGGGTCACCTCGTGTCCGACAGGAAGCCCTGGGAAATGCAGCCTCAGCCTGGGAAAGGTCTTGGAACACACAAGAACTGAAAGAGGCCCCAAAAGGTACATCCTGGAGAAGTCACCAGCAGCAGGAAAAACCAGTGTTATACCAGGTCAACTGGAGCACTGCATCCAGCCCTGCGGTATCCAAAATCAGAGGGACATGGAGCTGCTGGAGAGAGTCCAGAGCAGGCCATGGAGATGCTCCAAGGACTGGAGCTCCTCTGCTCTGGAGCCAGGCTGGGAGAGCTAAGAATGCTCCACTGGAGAGAAGAAGGCTCCAGGGAGAGCTCAGAGCCCCTTCCAGGGCCTAAAGGGGCTCCAGGAGAGCTGGAGAGGGACTGGGACAAGGGACGGAGGGACAGGACACAGGGAATGGCTTCCCTCTGCCAGAGGGCGGGGGTAGATGGGATATTGGGAAGGAATTGGTCCCTGTAAGGGTGGGGAGGCCCTGGCACAGGGTGCCCAGAGAAGCTGTGGCTGCCCCTGGCTCCCTGGAAGTGTCCAAGGCCAGGCTGGACGGGGCTTGGAGCAGCCTGGGACAGTGGGAGGTGTCCCTGCCCATGGATGGGCTTTAAGGCTCCTTCCAACCCAAACGATTTAGGGATTCTCTGGAAGTCAGTATTTCGTATCTCCTGCTCCAGCAGCACCACTCACCAGGGAGGGGAGACCCTCCCAGCAGGAGCCAGGCTGGGAGGGAGGGGCAGCTGCTGTGGAGCCCCCTCCTCTGCCTCCAGCAAAAATCCAGGACACAGCCAGAGCTCAGGCTCCTCCAGCGAGCTTCCCATGCCCGAGGTAACTGCACCTCCCTGCATCCCACCTTATGGTTAATGTTAACATTTGGAGTTTTGTTCCGCTCTATTAAAATTTATCAAATGGAGGGGAAAAATCTATTTTGATGAACCGAGCGGACGTGATCAAGCCAGGTGGGGTAACAGTGCTCCTCCACTCAGCAAAACTCCCCAGCAGCAGCTTGGCCTCCCAGCTGCTCCCAGCTGCTCTACAGCTCGCTTTGGGCTGGGGCTAAATGAGGAAGAACTTGTGGGATTGTTTGGTGCTGCTGTGCAGGGAGCACCTGGCTCTAACAGCAGCCAGGGGATGTCAGAGCAGCAAAGCCAAAGCTAGAGCTGCCTCAGATCTGAGCCCAGGGACACTGCCCTGAGCCCCCCTAGCTGCAGACAGCTTGTCCTGAGCTGTCACCAGGCACTCCCAGCTCCAGGATCCGCAGCAGGCACGGGGCCACGGCAGCTCGAGGTGGGATGAAAAGGCTGCCAGGAGCTAAAACCTGACAAACAGCTGGTGCACAGAACCTGGGTGGGTTTTGTGGTCTCACATCCACATAAATCGCCACTAGCAGCTTATAAAATCCCAGAACTGATCCACAAGCCTTTCCAAGTTTCATTTTAAATCACAAATTTCATGCAAGTAAAGACACGGGGCCTTAGGTTTATTTTTATTACTACTAATAGCTGTAAGAAAGAGCTGTGCTATTAAAAAGCAACAGCTGCTTACAAATGAACAGATCTTTTCTAAATCAGGGTTATTTCTCCTGGTAATGGTAAGACCCTGTCAGGTAATCGTAATCCTGACAGAAAAATGCTTCACCTTCACTGCTGGCCTCTAAGATAGTAAATCTGAGACAATCTGTCTGGTTCTTAAAATATAATTCCTCTTTACTAGAGCTGATCTTCTAAAACAGGCTGGGGGATGTGGCTCCTCATTCCTTCTTTTCCTCTACATTTTCACTGGCAAAGCCTCAAATCTGCTCAGGGTTGTTTTGTTCGTCCCCCAGTATAGATGTTTTTGCAGGATGGGGAAGTCTTCAAACAGAAAAATATCACAAGCATCAGCCAGGGACTGCAAAATCCCAGGCTCCTACCTGGATTCTGCCAGAGACAACGTGGCCTTGGGAAAAACCACCTCTCCTCCCTGCAGAATCTCCATCTGCTGCTCACTAATAAAATGGGATGATAAAACTGCCCCATCCCACAAGGGCAAGTAAAACTATGAAGGAGAAGACTGCAACACAAGCAGGATTCACTCTTATAACAAGCAAACCCCTTCCAGCCTCTTGTCTCTTCTGTTCAGCGTGAAGCGGCCCCATTTTACATGAAAGCTGTGGACCAGCTTTGCCGTTTGCACAGACCTCCTTCAGCAGGCAGCAGATTAAAGCGAAGAGAATAATCCATAGCAATTAATTTATTCAATAAATTTAGCCTCATTTTCTGTTCCCAAAATGTCTGCAAGCTATTTACCGTTTTTGTCGCGGTTTCCTCATTATTCACAATTACTGCCCCGTAACTCCTGGTCTGTAAATGACTCTTGAACAATTGGCTGAGCGTGTTTCAGAAGCTCTTTGGGTTCCTTTCAGCAATGCACAGGGCACGTTGGCTCCTGCTCTCCACTCGCCATTAAGGACAAGGAGAAAGGGAACAGACGGGGCCGGGATCCAAAGGGCCGCGTTCCCCGACTGTGCCCGGCCGCTCTCCTGAGACTCTGGAGAAGGCAGGAGAGGAACTGGAGCCCACCAGAGTCACCCACCCCCACACTGCTTCTGATGCTGCGGTGTTTCCATCCCTTGGCACATCAAGAATTCCTCTTTAAAACACGCCTCTAGAAAAAAATTGCATTTTTTGAGAAACTGAGCAGTTTTTGGTGCCTGAATAATTTTTAAACTTGGTTTAAGTCTATGTTTTCATAAGCATTTCCATCAGCATAGAGAGTTGCTGTAACATTAACAAAATCTCTCTAATTTCAACCAAAAAAGGAGGAATCCTTCAAGGTATGTTAGCAGAGAGAGCACCAAGAAGAGGTATTTTAACAACAAGAGTGGGGGTTACTGGTGGGTGAAGGGGCTGCTGGCAAAGTCCATGCGAGCTCCCCCCAGACTGGCTGCATAAAGTTTCTGAGACATTTTAGCATTTTAATGTGTTACTGGCTTAGCAAATAAATAAATTACAAAGTGCCAAAAGAGCTTCTGGAAAATACATTAAGGCAATTTGCAAATAATTGCAGTGAGTTGGGCTATTATGACTTTGACTTCTGAAGTATAAAATCTCCCAGAGATAATGATGATAATCATATTGGAAAGAGTTGCCACCCTTTAATCTTCTAAGACTAAGCAGAGATCTTTGGGAATTTGGGACCCTGTCAGTCTAATTGAACATCTGACAGGAGCATAATGAGGGTGGGTGGCAGAGGGGTCGCCTGGGTGTCCGTGCAGATCCGTCAGCTCCCGGGGAGCCGCTCCGCTCCCGCACGGCTCTCTCACTTGAGCAGCTCTGCACCGAGGCAGGGCTGTCAGAGACACCGTTTCCAGCACAGGTTGGGATCTCAGCCCCTCGCACCGGGCGCGGGAGGATTTGCTGCTCATTTCACAGACAGCTCAGGAAAAATGGCACCAAAGCCCTGGGACCAAAGTCATTTGCTGACAATTCTGTTCAGGTGCGGGATCGCTACCGGGAGCTCCATTTGTCTAAAGACAACAGAAATACACCCAAAATCAGCTGGGCAGAGCTGTTTCCAGCAGAAACCTCGTTCTGCCCCCTCTCTGTCACAGCACAGATGCACTGCCCACATCCCCCAGCACACCTGGGCACGGCAGGAAGAGCAACAGAACCAAAAGAGCACCAAAAGAGCACCAAAAGAGCACCCCTCTGCACCAGCACTGGCCTGGAGACACGAGAAGGGTCCATGGGAAAAGTGCAGCAAGGCTCCTCTGGGGGCAGGAAGAGGTTTAAGGAAAGAGAGAGGGAAAAATCCAAACTGCTTAAGGGAGGCTCTGACAGCAGGTAAGAGTCTTGAAATTCAATAGAAAAATCCCATTGACTTCAGAAAAAAAATCAGACTAAATCCACTAAAACCTTCCAGCCTGGTCTCCGTTTGCTGCAGTCCTTGTGCAGGTGGATCTAACCCAGAATTCCCACTCCACCAGGGAAGGGAGGGATGGGCACCTTTCTGTGAGGGGTGGAGGGTCTACACGCAAAAACTCAGGGAATCAAAAACATGGAGACCAAAAAGGGCCTCCACAGTTCTCAGACATCCCTGGCATCTCCAGGCCATTAAGTTTGGTTTTCCCTTACACCTAAACCTGATCAAGTGGGCTCACCAGCATTTACAGTTTACTTTTTCTGAGTATCATTGTGTTGCTCTAAGCAATTCTGCCTGCAATGTGCTGCACGGACCTGCCAGTGCTTGGCATTTGTAGTCCTGAAATGCTCAGGAGTCACACTTCCCCTTAGCCAGACAGGACATACTTAATCCTCCTCCATTTCCTCATCAATCCTAGCCCAGCCGGAACCATTTTAGCTGCTCTTTGAATCCCCCCCACCTGCCCAGCCCTGGCAGGGTGAGCAGGGCCCCAGCAGAGGCTGACAAGGGAGGTACCTGGAGACACAACTGCAACTGCTCTGCACCAACGCCTGTAACCCAGAATTGCGCTGTACTTTCACTCAACTCTCAGTCTTAGAACCAGAACTCAACCTACCACTAAAACCTCTCAAAGTCTGGGTTTCCCATGTGATGCTCGTTCATCACAAGGATTTGATTTGTATCCTTGATGCTCCAGCTCTAGAAATGGCAGAGAGGCACCTCTCTCCCTCTTTGCACCTTCCAGGACCAACAGCTGATGGGAGAGCTTGGCAGCAGGGATAGGAAATGCTCCCCTGCAAGAGTCAGGTCAGGATGAGGGATTTCAATTCACTTCTTCTAAATATCTTCAGGTTATTTTCCCCAAAAAGTGGGCTGACAAACTTCATCTTCTTCAGTTCTCTGGCAGCAAAGCCACGGTACCAAATTTGTTGTGCCTTCCCTCCCACCCACCAGCTTACGATGGCAGGGGCCCAGCCAAGGTTTCCAACACGTTGGCGTGGAAGGCACTGCCAGCCTTCTGCTGTTCCAGGGAAGGAAAGCTGTGGGGTTTGATAGACAGCTAGATAGATGGATACAGCCAGAAATATGTTTAATTATGCAATGTCACATTTCTGAGTTATTGATACTGTTCTCCCTTTTTGGAATAACAAAGACACATTTCAAAACTTGAGTTAAATTACAATAAGGGACCAAATCTATTCATTTGGACTATTTAAATGGAGGTTTTTTTCTTCAGTAGATGTGGTCTTGATTATGCAGCACAGCTCAAGTGATGCTGTTAAAATCCTCCACCCACCACTGGTGTGTTGAAAATCAGCCAGCCCAGAGCTGCACACTATTATTACTTAATACATGTTATCTGTGATCAAGCACAATTCCTGATACAAGTCCTTAGGAATTCACTTTTAAGCTGTATTTTTATGGGGATTTTTTTACTAAACAAGTCAGCCATTATGCTGGGTCATCAGGAAAGCTAAAATAGAACTGTTAGAAGTTCCTCTCCAAGTCAGCTTATTGTACAAGCCTATCTAAACCTTCACAGGACTAATTATGGCACTCCCCTGCCAAGGCCTGACTGCCCCCCTACCACTGCACTGCAGGGCCTGGCACAAACACAGAGTCCAGACCTCGCCCCAGCACCAGGAGCTCTGGGTCCTTCTCTCCACTGCTGAATACTCCCTGGACCCAGGAGTTCAACTCAACCACGTGTCCTCGGCCTCAGGAGGAGATGGGGAGCACTGGGGGTGAGGGCTGAGCTCCAGGGCAGGGGCTGGGTCCCCTCCCCTGTGACCTCTCTGCCCATCACACCGGGAACTAACACCCCTTCCCTGCTCTGAGAGCCACAACCTGAGCCTGTGCCCTCACCTCTCTCTGGGATCTCACTCTCTGCCTTACCTCATGTTTTGAGAAATAATAGAGAGGTTATTAAACAAAATTAAAGACTCACCTTGTGTACCTTCATGGATCTCATTAATTTTCATACCAGGTCTGCTGGGCAATGAACAGGGGCTTTTACAAGGGGGAAGATCTCATGAAGAGACAGCTCTCACAAATCTCTGCTGTCGTCTCCAGCACAGAACTTCAACACTGGCAAAGCACAAGAATACACAGTGAGGAACATTGATTTTTCCAAACATGAAATTTATCAAATGACACAAATCAGCTAAATGACATGAAAATATATCTGGAGACTTCATAATGTCACCTTCCATCCTGATAGGGTTTGACAGACACCAGCTGAAGAGAGCTGCTTCAAGCTGCAGAACACCCTTGCAGGGTGAGATTATCCTATCACTTTAATAGCAGCTATTTTCCTGCCTCTTAGGGGTTTTCTTTCCTTCTAATTTTACAGCTGTTAAACTAGTGACATGCTTTCTACTATTCTAGTTAAAATTGCATCCCATTCTCAAATCAAAGTACATTTTGCTATGCACTGAGGGAGGAGATGGAAGAATTCCTGTTCCATCACATCCATCAGAAGGGTGGGAAGGAAACTAAGGCAGAGCAACCCCTCAGCACTTGGCTGTCTTGGGTGAGGAGATGGTGAGCACGAGCCTTGTCTGTGGCTTCTCTTTCAGCCCTTTCTGAACCCCACCTCCTGCCCTGCCTCCCCAGGGCTCCCTTTGTGTCGGGTGCAGCCACAGGAAGGAGCCGGGGCTTTAGCACCCCCACCCTGTACTGAGGAGATGCCCCTGCTGAGACCACCAGGCTTCTCAGCAGCTCCTCACAACCTTCCCGGGGCAGCCGGGACCGCAGCAGGTGAATCAGACCGCGTGTGAACCTGCAGCCGCTTTGGCTGACTTGGGATGGGCAGAGGGGCTGGGGCAGCACAGGCCGTCCACACGTCCACTCAGGGCTTGCTCCTGGGAAAATATAAAGTGATCATTTACCTTGTCAACACTACGTGGGTTTCTGAGGTTCAAGTGTTCCAAAATCCCTTTGAGGGAGCATCCAAGTAGCGACATTTCAGGAACATTCTCGGGCGGTCCAGTATCTTCCTGATTGTCCCTCTCCTCCCTCTGCATTATGTATTTATTGCTATTGTGCCAGTCAGCAGCAGCTTCTCCTATTTCTTCTAAGACCACACCTTGGTTTGAATAGACAATAGAATTATTAAAATCATTCCAATTTAGATCAGAAAAATAAAATACCCAAAGTTTCTTCTTGCCACTTCAGCTTCATTGCACAGAAACCCCACAATATTTTTAAAAGCTTGATCTGGTTTTTATCATTAGTATCAAACTTGATCCGCAGCAAATGAAGTCAAATGAAAGAAATTTAGACTAATTTCTGATTTGCTTAACAGCGCGTTCAGCTCACCTCGAGTGCCATCAGCCTCATTTTCCTAATAGCATTTTTTCTGCAAATCACTTTCAAATAATGAGGAGCTGAAATAAAACTTTTTCCACAAAGAAAAATTAGTATAAATAGATTGAATTGTTTGTAGCAGCGCCCTTAATGTCAAAGCAACTATTAGTCAATAAAAGCTAAAATTTTGGAAAGGGGAGTCAGTGAAATTGAAAACCTTACAAAACTCAAGAATCATTATAAAGCTTATTCTCTGTGCTCTAAACGAAGGGAAAAAATGGGTTTTTCTGTGTTTACATTGCATTTCCTCTCACTTAAGTTGCTTTGGGAGAAAATGAAACTTTATATTATATAATTCCAAATGTTAACAGTTGAGATGATTAAATGAAGCTTCCAAAGAGCTGCTGTAGTCTGGAACAGCTCCGGACTTCATTAGATGAGCTGTGCTTCCCACACAGCACCCCAAATCCCACCACCCACAGAGAAGTCCCCTTGGAAAGGCTTCAGATTGCATGGGAATAAATCAAATTTATGCTGAATATATTGGAAGGACAAGGGCGGATGGATTCCCACTTCCCTGGAAGTGTTCAAGTGTTGGATGGGGCTTGGGGCAACCTGTTCTAGTGGGAACCCCCATGGCAGGGGGTGGGATGAGACGAGCTTGAAGGTCCCTTCCAACCCAAACCAGCCTGGAATTCTACGACGAAGACACGTGGGAAGGACACGGGATGGATGGTGCTGTGCCTCTGGCCATCCATCCCTCCTAACACGGACTCGACCTCTCGGCTTTCCCCCTCCAGCTCCAGCCCCCGCCGTGTCCCCAGGGGATCTGCAGCCCGGGCACAGCTCCCCCTCTGCCCCCCGAGCTGCGCCCCTTCCCCGCAGCACCGTGCCTCCTGCAGGGAAGGCTCCTTGACCCGAGTCTGCAGTGGCCTTTGGCTGCGCTCCTTCCTCTTGAGCTCGCGCCCCTAATTAGCGTTTGCACAGCAGCCACGAGCACACAGTGACAAGTGCTGCTTGAGACCTGACAAACCACTGCCCCAGCCACCCCCTCATCCCACCCAGCCCGCCAGGCGCAGGAGATGGCTTCGGAATGCTTTGAAGGAAATGAATACCCAGCATGGATCCAATTTGTATCTTCCACGTTTAATACAATTTGATGTGAGGCTGAACTAGGATAACACCAAACTAAAAATAGCTGCTCCTGTTATCAGAATTGTTCACTAATTCTGACACGAGCCAACATCTGCTTTTATTAGGAACTCACAGGAGTAATTTATCTGAATGAAATTGCAATATAAAATTAGTACCGTGCACCTGGGCCTGTTGCTTTTGCAGATTTGAATCTGTGCACAGCTTTCCAAGCACATCACGAAATACCAAACGCAGCCCTGCTGTCATGTGCTGAGTGTGTCACAGCAGCACACGCACAGAGCCTTCCCACTGCTCCAGGCAGGGGTTCCTGCCTGACCCTGCTCCCAAAGGAGCGCCTCTGCAGGGAGAGCTGCTGGGGTGAGGGAGTCCCCCCTACCCGGCGGGGGGCTGGTTGGAGAGATTCTACCCTGACTAATGGGCAGGAGCACTGGAAAATGAACAACAGCACCTCCTTGCCTGGCATATTCTGTAAATTGTGTCCTAGCTCCCAGGCCATGCCTGCCAGCGACCCTGTGCCAAAAATGCAGAGCACCTTCCCCGGCGCAGGCCCTGCTCTCCCTCCTGGCTCACGGGGCAGCCACATCTCTGCCGCTCTCGGCTCCCCCCGCAGCCACTGCCCCGGGAACAGATGTGCAGCTGCTGCAGACAACAAAGCACGGAGGCTGTAGGGGAGAACATGTTCATTCGGTTGGAAATATCCCCAGCAGCACTCTGGGGAATGCAGGAGCAACTGGAAATGGCTTTGCTTCTTTGGGAACAACGGAAGGCACTGGGAGCAGCGCGGCGGCACTGAGGGGCCTTTCCCCCGTTTTCTTTGCACAGGTTCTCTGTTCAAATTGCAGCACAGCTGCCATTCGGGCCTCTGCGCCCAAGCACAGCTGCTGCCTGGCCCTGAGGCAGCATCTCCAGGATGCACCAGAGCGGTGCAGGCAGTGACATCCCCCCGAGAGAGGAGCAAGGGCTCCCCAGGACTCGGGGTCTGCTGCTGAGCTGGGGGTGTCAGCACTGCCCCCCCAAGAGGGGCTGAGCTCAGATGGAGCTGTGGATGCTTGCCCTCACTGCCTTCAGAGGGGACAACCTCCAGCCAAGTGACCACAGGCTCCAGTTGTCCCGCGGCAGCACAGCCATCGCCAAGGGAATTTTGCCAAGTACTCAGGGAAAAGTAAATCTAACTTAAAGTGCACGTTCCTCCCTTCTAAGTCTGATTTGCCACCCCAAGACAAGACTGACACCACAGTGGAGACTGAGCTGCAGTGCCAGAGCTGCTCTCAGGGGTTCCCAGAGCTGGTGGCCCCAGTTTGCACCCTGCAGGTGACCACAGAGCTCAGGCTTAGCCTGGGTCTGAAGTGTTTGCTCCAGCCCGAGCCCCGCTGTAACTCAGTAAAGGCCCTGCAATCTGGGACTACATGAATATAAAACATATCTCCTTTAATCAAGAATTGAAGCATTGCTCACATTTCACACGTGCTGAAGTCTCAGGGGAAAACAAACTTCGTGCTCACCTTTAATTGAAGCCTGACCTCAATTTGCGCAGTTTTCAGGGAAGGACTGGAACTGGGGCAGGTCTAAGAGCTCTGCCTAAGCCAAAGCTGTGAAAGTTTAGTCCCTCTGTCCCAAAGGACCCCAGCCCTCATCACAGCCCCTTCCCTGCACTCCTCAGGGCAGCCTGAAAGCTGCTGCCCAGCTCAGAGAGCAGCAGCAGAGCCCCCACAGCCTCACGGCAGCACCGGGGTCCCACGGCAGCACCACACCCGCCCCACATCTCAGCATTCCAGAGACGCACGTCCCAACCCTCTGAAGGCAAGGATTGGCATCTCCAACACATTTGTAACCTGCCCACGGAGCGCTCGGGGGAAAGGCTGCAGCTTCCTTCTAAAGGACAGGAAAAAGAACCAGCATTTTATCTGCACCAGTTACTGGCTCTGGGGCTTCCCTTGCCTCTGTCCCAAAGCAAGACAGTAACTCAGCTGTCACTTAATTCAATTAATCCATCTGAAATATTCACCTTGCACCAATTAGGTAAAACAACCTATAAAGCCTCCTCTAAACACGATAAGTTGCTGTTTCAAGTCTGAGCAGAGACTGAGAACACAGTGACTACAACAGGTACACCAGAGACACGCAGAGGGATTTTAATTGCCTGAAACTCCAGTACTGTCAAACTGCAGGATGAGGGAGAAGCCTTTATGGTTACCTCACAGAGATGAGTGGGGTGTTTGAGCTTGAAATGCTTCTACGTGATAAGGGGCTTAAAATAGTAATCAACTTTTCTCATTCAAATAGAATCTGTTTTTCTCTCCCGTGGCTTTCTGCATGTGCTGAGCCGGTAACTAGGTCATGGAGGCAGGAGGGGCCGGGGAGGAAGAGAACTTTTGTATCCTGGGGATAATTCAGTTCCTCTGCTGCGAGGCAGAGCAGGGCTGGGACCGCGAGCAGGAAGGTTCCCCTGTGGCTGATGGGCACCAGGGACGGGGGTTCCCACTCCAAAATTCCCTCTGCGCTGCACCCCCCACACGTCAGCCCTGCAGCGCTGCCCTGGGGGGCTGCAGCCTCCGACAAGGTGGGTCAGGGAAGCAATCGCTGCTGTCCAGCCAGAGCATCACTGCCTGCTTGCACCCCTGGGATGCTGTGCCAGCGGCAGGGACTGGGAAAACTGCGAGGAGCTGTGAGGCAGAACTGCTCTGCTAGCCGGCGCAGAGCAGGGTAACCCAGCCCTGGAGGCACCTTGCTTTCCTAATTGCTGGTCTGTCTGTCTATTAAACGGCCTCACCTCGTGAGGGAAATTGCACGTGCACACCCTCAAAGCTGGGAGGGTCCCCTGGCCATCCGAGGCAGCACTGCGGGTCCAGCCCAGCAGCACCTGCTCACCACCCACACGTGGCCAGTGCTGGGATCTGGGGTTCACCCCTTGGCTGGCAAAGCTGCCAGGGACAAGGAACACATCCCTCAGAACATTTTGCTTTCTGAAAATTAGATTTAAAATACATTACCCAGGAACAATATGCGTATTCCAGTTCATAGGGATAATCAGGATGCACTTAGAAATGCTTTTACAAAATCCGTGTTTGCATTCCCACCTCTGAATGTGTGCACGTACCTCAGAGCTGACCATGTGCACACAGCCTGTGCAGATAAATGCTCTCCTGCTCCCCTGGAGCATCCTCCCATCACAGGATGCTCTCCTGGTCTCCTGGAGCATCCTCCTACCCCTGAAACCGAGAGGCCAAGACCTCCAAGCCAGGACAGACATTCCACCTCTGGAAAGCAACAAGATGAAGATGTCAATTATGAAGGGAGAAGCTCCAGGTTTATTAGAGATGTGGTGAGCAAATTAGCAACATATTCATGTGGAGAATAGTTTAGCATATGCTTGGAATTTTTTTCATCTATTCAAACCCAAGATTCCAACCTATTGAGCTGCTTTTTGTCCCCATGCTACCTACCTGTGGCAGGCGTATCACGGTGAGTCCCCACATTTCCAATTCATTTCTATCTTCCAAAGGAACCTTTCTGGCAAATAACACAGTGAAACACTGCCAACTATTCCCTCCAGTGTGTGGTGACGACTGGGCTGCGGTTCTGGAAGTTCTACAGATGAGTCCTTCAGATCGAGTTAGTGTCTCCTCACCGCTCCCCGACCGTGCCATATTGCAGCTAATTACTGATCGCCTTCCCTGGAATTTATTCATTAAAACAACAACAAAAATGCATAATGCAATGTGGCAGATCCTCGGCAATTCACACCAGCCTCCCATGGCAGCAGCCACATTCCTGCTACAGCACCAGAGAATTTAGATATGCAAATGGGCAGATTGTTAGTTTAGAACTGAAAACAAAACCAAGAGATATTTCTCTTCACAATTCCTGCAGAGCTGGTTGGGTGGCTCCTGTGTGTGCCTGGGTAAGAGAAGCACCACGGGCTCATCAACTGTTTTCAGCCTGCAAAGCACTTTGAGCTCTTCCTGTTTCTCAGGCATTTGCATATTTTCTCCAGCATTTAAATTCCAGTTATTCTACCCTGAAACAAACATGTTGCAGCTGTCACAAATCTGTAGGCACACATAATCATACAACCCCTTTGTATGTACAGGCAAGCAGCTGCATGTAAGTGCCTGTATAATGACAATTATATTATAATTAACATGAATCCATTCCTGTATATATTACATATCTCTGTATTAGTTATAATGCCTGTTTATTACTAGGTATGATATTTCAAACAATTTACAGCAAAACTGAAAAACAACATTATTTATTCTTCACGGTGTCTACAGTGGATGAATTATGATGATATTCAGATAAGCCAACTATTAAATTTAGGTATCTTAGCACAAAAGATTTGCTCTGTGATGTGCTGGAGAAAGGCACACGAGGGAGTGATTAGGGACCCATTCAGGTAACAATTTATAGCTCCAGGAAACTTGGGGCTCCACGAGCTCCCCAAGATACAGGAATCAAAGAACCATGGAATGGCTTATGTTGGAACATAATGGAACCTCTTGCTATTCCACTATCCCAGGCTGCTCCAAGCCCCATCCAAGCGCACTTTGGACACTTCCAGGGATCCAAGGGCAGCCACAGCTTCTCTGGGCAACCTGTGCCAGGGCCTCCCCACCCTCACACAGGAGAATTTCACCCCAATATCCCATCTAACCGTGCCCTCTGGCAGTGGGAAGCCATTCCCCCTTGTCCTGGCACTCCAGCCCTTGTCAATAGTCTCTCTTCATCTTTCCTGTCAGCTCATTCAGGTACTGGAAAGCCACAATTAGATCGCCCCAAAGCATTCTCTGCTCCATGCTGAGCAGCCCCAATTCTCTCCCCTTCCTCACAGGAGAGGGGCTCCGTCCCACTGCTCACCCTGGCTGGCACCTCCCCTCCAGCACAAGGCACTACCACAGACCACAGCCTCCAAGCGAAGCTTGAAAGGACACAGATCAGCTCTAAACACAAACCCCTGCCAGGCTGGAGTCCAGCAGCTCTTACCTGACTCCACACAAGCACCCAGCTGCAATCCAGGGCACGTGTGTTCAACACTGACAGGATGCAATCACTGTATGGGGACAGGAATTTGCTGCCCCAAAACCCAAGTAAAGCTTGAGGCACGTCAACCAGAAACATCAGTCATGAATAAAACAAGGGGAAAAACCGCCAAGGTTACCTTGAGGTAATTGTAGGTTTTTTAATGAAAGGAGCCCTGCCAGCCTCAGAGCCATGGCGCACCCCACAGATGTGTAAATAGCACCACACCAGAGTTCCCAACAGATCCCAGGCCCACTCCTGCACGAGCTTTCCACGTGCAGCCGTGGCTGAGCGCTCGGCCCATCGCCCTCGGGCCAGGCCGGGGCACAGCTGGATGCCAGGGAGCCACCAGGACACCCTGCCCTCGCTGCCCTCTCGCCTCTGGGTCAGCAGGTCCCTGCTCCCACACGGCCCCGAGGGGCTCGGGAGGATCCCACAGCCCCAGGGCTCAGGAGGACACGGAGCCCCACAAACACACCTGGTCTGCAGGGACTGCAGCCACCTCTCCTGCTTCAGAGAGGGCAGGGAAAACCTCCGTCCTCCCCTGGAGATTACTTAGGGTGCTTAATACAGAGGAAATCGGGATATTTGTTTTCTCGACGCCTGACTTTCCTCACTTGAACAAACCCAAGGTCCAAAGGAGCTGTGCTGGAAGTGCTGCTGTGCTCCTGCAGGAGCAGCCATCCCAGTCCGTGCACAAACCAGCCCTGGAGCAGATGGACACATGAAATAATTACAGCTGACAGCTGACAACAAGACTAAGAAGGTGTCAGTCCCACAGCAGAACCCTGTCCTTTGAAAAACACATTTAAAACTTTAGCTTAAAAATCCACACGCACACTCAAACCCCCACACTCTTTGAGTTATATTTGTTTTCCTTTCTTTTCCTGCTCTTCCCATTTTCCTGAAACTCTGTCCTCCTCCTTTCTAATGAGCAAGTGCCCAAATTGGAGTTATAAATGCTAAATATACAACCTTAAGGCTGCACTGGAATCAGATTTTTTTTATCAGGTGCCTTTCTTACTCGGCAGTCCAAATATAAATACAAAACATTTATTTTTCCAACTTTAACTGCATATTCCTGCTTTCTACTGACACTTTGCTCACATTAATTCAGCAGCAGGTTCCCAGAGAGGAGCTCTGCCCTCGAGCACTGGTGGTGCCTTTCCATCTACTCCAACAACATACATCAACATTTCATAAAAGCCATAAAATATGCTGCAGTCTAGTTTTATCTTCTCTCTTTGAACATGCAAATAATTTGACTCCATCTTACCCAACTACTCAATAACCAGTGATAGGAAAGAGCAGGGTAATTTACTGCCTGTGCTGGCAGAGCAGGGGGAAAAGGGGCGTGTGAAGATGCTTTTCTGTCTGAGGCACTTTGTGTGAACAGTGCTGCTGCTGGAGAAGTCTCACTTCCCCTCAGTCTTTCATCCCTGTGCACTTTTCATCTTTTCCATGTCTGAGAGAAAGAAAAACCTTCTGTGCCTGAGCTCCTGCTTGTCACCACGCTGCTGTTCCCAGCCCCTGCCCTCAGGACCAGCATTCCTGTCCTCATTCCCATCGCCTCACTCAGTCCCCTTGTCCAGCTTGTGCCTTGCTCAGGGACCTCCACCAACAATCCAGCCACCGAGAGCATCAGGGATCAGAGGGAGGCAAAGCCTTGGAGTGGGATATTCTCCCCTCTGGGAGCACAAGCACCAGCCCAACCTCTGGGAGCACGAGCCTCAGCCCAGCTTTGGGGGCACCAGGATACCCCAGGGCTGGGCACATGTGGAGCCCCCGGTGAGGGCTCAGCTAGACCCCCGAGTGTGCCTCAGGCCCGCAGGGTCACCTGGCACCCAGCAGGGTCCCCCGGCGCCCAGCAGGGTCCCCTGGGGCTGACCAGGGTCCCCTGGCACCCAGCAGGGTCCCCTGGGGCTGACCAGGGTCCCCNCTGCCTCAGGCCCGCAGGGTCCCCTGGCACCCAGCAGGGTCCCCTGGCACCCAGCAGGGTCCCCTGGGGCTGACCAGGGTCCCCTGGTGCCCAGCAGGGTCCCCTGGGGCACTGCAGCCACCGAGGCCGGAGAGCTCCGGCCGTGGAGGCTCCTCATCCAGCCTTGCTGCCCACAGCTGCAGCACACAGTGAGTAACAACTGGCCTGGCACTGGGGGAGGACCTGAGCATGGAATGGGATCATCTGCAGCTGGCTGTTACAGGGCCATGGCAGGCAGACCCTTCATCCAGCAGGGCCAGAGGCTGCGGGCACGGGTCCCGGAGCCGGCAGTGGGCAGCTGGAGCTGATGGGTGCCCACCTCCAGCACAGCGGCCACTGCAGCCAGGGTCCCTGCAAGGGGGGTTCTGGGGGCCACAGAGCCCCTCACCGCCTCCTCCCAGGCCGTGCCCCACAGCTGTGACCAGAGCCCAGGCTCAGCTGGACCTGCTCACAGGGAGTACCCCAGCTCCGTGACTTTCTGATCCTGCTGCCAATCAGGCAAGGAAACAGCAGCAAGCATATGGCGAGGAGGAGGTGGGCTGGCAGGCCAGAGCACGAGGAGCAGTCCAGGCTGGTGTTTTCCAGAATTACTTCCACTGACTCTAATTAAGCTCTCCCCAGACTCCCCAGCTTGGCGAGATGAAAGCAGAGCGATCACACCGAGGAGCCCGTGCAGCTCTCCCTGTGAGCACTCACAGTTCTGGGGCTGAATTCACACACAGACACATCACAACTGTGCTGTGCAAAGCCACCATGACCTACTTTCCAGCCAATTCACATGTGCTCCATGGATGCCTTGAGTCACTCTATAAACAGAATATGGTTTTGCCTTTGTTAGACAAATGTACCTTTACTGGCAAAACCAGAAATCCCTCCTGTCCTGAACAGGAGTCGTTCTGTTGAGAAACAGTGCCCAGGCATAGCCCAAAAGCTCCTCTGTGTCACACACAGCCTCCTACAGACACGCACCTAACAGCCTTCAACTCCAAATCAGCAGAGCTGGGAGAGCCTTTCTGGTAGCATTTAGTGCTTTCTTTTTGTTCCAGCTTCCTTCTTTCTCTATTGAGGGCTGCAGCCTTGGCAGCTGAGGGGGCAGAAACTCTCTTCTCTCCCCTGCTAAATGCATCCTTTTCCAAACTTCCATGCAGTGTACGTATATGAACATCCTAATCTGGAAAGTCTGGCACACGATATTAGAAGAATCTACTCTGGTCGTGCTGTGTCTCCTCGTGGCCATGAAGAGGAGCATCAGCCGAGGCTGAAGGAAGGCCACAGCCACTGAACAGGCAGAAACCACATAACAGGGTGGAATGTGATAAACAGCACTGGGAAGAAAACATTCAGGCACATTTCCAGACAATAATGACACTACCATGGAACTTAACCTGATGGTTAAATCGTGCTGTTATTATGTATTATGATTCAATTACCCACAAAAAACTTCTACCCAACACATCTAAGAAACAGAACAAAATACACATTCTGGGAAACACAAAACCCAAAAACCTTGCAGATCAAATGCTCACTTTGAATGTGGTTTTTTTCCTATTTCCACTTTTATATTATCTTTGTAATTGTAGAATGCTCCATTTCGGGATCAGAGCTGGCACATGCCAGCCAGGCTCTGCAAAGGCTTTTCCTGCCCTCTCCTGCTGCCTGTACACGTGCAAGGGAGAGAGGGGCACGACTCAAACCTCTCCTCCTCAGGTGCCCAAGAGCAGCAGCAGGAGCAGGGGCACGGAGCAGGCACCAGCAGGATGGGATGCAGGGCAGCACTGGCCATCCAGGCAGGGCCCCCTGCACCCCACCGCTCAGCACCCCCTGGGCCAAGGTGGGTTTGGAGCCTCCCGTTGTGCCTACACCTGGAAACCTGCGGCAGCAGCTGCAGCTGTTTGACAGCAATCAGATAGGGGGTGTTGGACAGCAAGTTCACATCATTCACACACCAACCCCACCTCCCTCACCCATCAGTCCAGCTTCACCAGGAGAGCTTTGGTGTGACATTTAACTAGTACAGTTCTGCCTCTTCATCTTCCACCTTCAAGTCAAAGCAAATCAAAAATTGAGACACAAGAAGGCAGGGATAGATGGGCTATTGGAAAGGAATTGGTCCCTGTGAGGGTGGGGAGGCCCGGGCACAGGGTGCCCAGAGAAGCTGTGGCTGCCCCATCCCTGGAAGAGTCCAAGGCCAGGTTGGACGGGGCTTGGAGCAGCCTGGGATAGTGGGAGGTGTCCCTGCCCAGGGCAGGGGTGGAACGGGATGAGGTTTAGATCCTTTCCAACCCAAACCAGTCTGGGATTCTCTGGTAATTCTGTTACTGCATAAATAAAATATTGAGACATGAAATCATTTCAAAGACCCCAAGAAAGCAGCTCTCTGTAAACAACTCACACCAAGCAGAAGTGCAGTTTGCTGAGCTCCCAGAAGGCTCAACTTGCAAACTAATTACTCTGTGGAGATACCTGTTTGCAAGGCGTTTGGAGGCACTTGTGTGTTCTTCCAGAACACAACAGCTAAGCCAGGAGAGAAACCAGAGTCCTGCCATCCAGCCCTCACTGGGTTTCATTTTTTGCTCCACTTCACAAGCAATAACTGTGGGATGATAAGGATTTGCAAAACAAACAGAAAGCTTCACAGTGCTTGTGTTTGGAAGCTCTGAGCATGAAAATCCATTTCAGGGCCTATCTCCCCCCTTGCCGAGATAAACCCCTCCTGAGCGTGCTGCTTAAATCTACAGAAACATAAACAACCCCAAAACCTGTTATTTTCTTGGCACAACTGCACTCGGAGCAGGGACCTGAACACCCTATCCAGACACATTTTGCATTTGCCCAAGTTCTCCTTGAAGTTTAAAGGAAGAAAACAGAAATTGCCTCCAAAGCACAAAACCAAGCTGGATTCACTGACCAGCCACTCCCAGCAGGACACCATGAAGGGATCCCACTTCCATCTCCTTCCTTTGCCCCGCTTTGAAGGTAGATCACTTCCAAGGTGCAGGGTGAGATGAGGGTCCTGGGGCAGCAGGGTCAGACCGGCCCCTTCACCCCCCGTTCAGCTTTGGGGGTGCCCAGGGCAGAGCTGAGGGCTGGGGCTGGCCCAGCAAGGGGCAGGATGAGTGTTTGGGAGGATGTGGAGGGATCTGCCTGGCTTCTCTCTCTGTCTGCTCATGGCCACTGCTGGGGAGGGGGCTGGGAGAGGACCCTGCTCATCCCAGACAGAGGCGGCCGGACGGCCCATGGGTCACCTGCACCTCCACCTACACACACCTTGTTCAGGGGGAGAAGAGAATAAAGCTGTTTGCCTTCAAAAACTTCAACAGAGAGTTCTGTATTCAGAACAATAGAGGCCCAAAGGGGAAAGACGCAATTTTAGCTTAAAATTACCCCTTACACTCAGTCTTTACCATTCTTCAACAAACACATTGCTGTCTCTGCCCTACCAATCCTCAACTCTCCCTCTATATTTCTAATAGATCTAAACTAATTAATTTCCCACAATAACAACCTCCCAGGGACATACAGCTGGATAATCCTCAACCCCTCCTAAAGTTGGCTTCCTGTAGGGCTGGGAAGCAATTACAACTCATTAGTCCTCTGCCATACGCAGACACAACGGGGTTTAGATCGATGTTTTTGCAGGAGCACCATGACAGAAAACAAGAGTGTGTGGAGTCCCTGTTACCAGAAACGTTATGGGGAGATGGCAGCAGGTCAGACAGACATGACCTACGTTCTCCAAAGAGCAGCACTGCTGCTCTTAATACAGATTTATTTCTAATTGTGATCCTTATGGATGCAAAACTGCATGAATCCATTCCGTACCATCAACAGCACCAGTGGGCCATGAGGCTGGCAAGGAGCATCCTGCTGCACCCCTGGGGAGAGCAGGGAGGGAGCCCCAGCTCTCAAACCAGCTGCACAGGCAGGATTCCAGCTAAAAAAGACATCCAGAAAAACACTTGTGAGGGTGGAGACTCCAGGAACCCAGCGGCACTCGGGGGCACAAAGAACAGCTGAAATCAAGTGTTCATTCGGCTCAACTTGGATAATTTATTTTTTGCTCTGATGTCCAGCTCTCTTGAAAATTTACATCTGCTGACTGGATTGGAGCCTTTCATGCTCTGTTTTTGAATTATATGTTGCATATGTTACAGTGCAAGAAATTTGACTTTTCAAATGCCAACAAATGGCTACAAAATTGGCCCCTCGTGAATAACAGCCCAGCAGCATTTCCATGTAATTATTTTGCCCGGGAATTTAATTTGCAAGACATAAAAGTTCTGCTGGATGAAAGAGCAGTGCATAATGATACTTAAGCACAGGGAGAGGCAGCCGCTCCTCCGGGCGCTGGAGCACGTCCCCCTCCCCAGCCACAAATCCATTCCCTGGGGCCGGGAGCACTTCTGGGATAAGGTTTTGTGGGGAACAGCAGTGCTGGGTTAGCGAGGGCTGTGAGTGTGTGACCCATCAGTCACCACCCTGCCAGTCCCCGCCCGTGAGCGGAGTGACCTCCACGTTCCTGCAAACCGCTCGCCCCACACGCACAGCTCGGGTTCAAGCAGCTACCAGGGGCTTCTGGCAACTCTGCGACTCAAATGATAACTACTGTTAAATGGCACAAATGGTTGGTGTTGGATGGGACCTTAAAGCTCATCTTGTTCCACCCCCCTGCCGGGGGCAGGGACACCTTCCACTAGACCAGGCTGCTCAGGTTGCCAGCTACTCTTAGGAAACAAAAGATCATCTTATCATCTGAAAGGATAAAAAACCCCCATTAAATTAGACAGAACTGTACAAAAACCCCACGGAGAGTCACATCCTGCTGTCACAGAGCCATTCCCACTGTCCTGCTGAGCCCCACCAAGGGCACCCCGTCCCCAGCCCCTCCTCAGCCACAACCCCGACCTGGTTCCCCAGCTCCTCACTCTCAGCCTCAGAGCTCAGTAGGCACTGACTGAATTGAAAGCAGATGGCACTTGAGACATTTCATATCATTTTTGTCCTGATTCACTCCAGATAAAGTTCTTACATAACTCTGACATTTAGTGTCTCAATCCAGGGAGAAATTCCCCCTTCCTTACCCTGTACTCTCGTGCCTCTTATTTCTTTTTTAAGATTTAAAGTTAAATGTTGATCATGTCACTGTTGAAATAGATTAACTCTTGCAGCCATCAGGGGAAGGCACGCAGGGGAGCAGGACGTGAGCTGTCTGATCACCACGTGTCAGTCCCCACAGCAGGGCTGGGGACAGGGAGTGGCACGGGCTGCTGCGTGTCACGGGGAGCCCAGGACAGCCTGGAGCTGCCAGGGACAGGTATTTTAGCCAAGCAATGCCAACCAAGCCAGCAGCCACCTCTGAAGTGGCCTCCTCAGTAGGAGGCTGACATCACCAGGGCCTCTACAGGGTCAGCAGAGGGAGCAGGTGCCTAATTTAGGTAACCTAAGGCACCCTAAACTGCAGAACCTCAGCAGGAGAGCCCAGGCAATGAGCACCCTGACTTGGGCACATCACCCAGCTTTAAGGAGCCACCCACTTCAACCTCATCTGCTTCCCCCCACGGACTCCTCCAAGGTCTGCAATCTCTGGTTTCATTATCCAGTCTCTTCTCAGGAACAATCTCCTTCTTTTGAAAGGAAAAAGTAAGTGGAAAAGAGAAAATCTGGATGAAATCTTCTCGGATTTTGAACTAGGGCATATTTCTATCCTGAACAAATTTTATTTAATATTTGGTGTTGTTAAACTAAGCTCAGCAAAGAGCTTTCTCTAAAGATCAACAAAAGCTGTAGAAAGACAGAAGCAAAGACAAATCACGGGATTATGAATGGTGTGTAGGAATAGAGCCGTGATGAGTATTTGGTTAGTAAGATCATATTGAGCCTTGTGGGATCCTGAGCCTCCTGACTAAACCCTGATGAACCCAATTATAAAGTACCAGAAATGAAAGCTTAATGCTGGGCTTAATTCTAACATTTTTGCCTTGGAAACCTTCCCAGGTAGGTTGCATAGCCAGAGACAGCAACCTAGGAAAAGCTGTGAACCTCCATGAGATCTTCATCAACCAAGCTAGATGGACATGTTTCAAGGAAAAAGTAATTCACGTGGAAAAACAAACAAAATCAGAAAATATCAAATGCCAGCAGAACAAGTTCATGTTTTCCATTTGAACAAATACCTGGGAATACATTTTAAACAATATTCATCCCTTTCTACTGCAGAATGCTTTGTCCTCTAATCACGTTATAGAGAATCACACTAAATTGTTTCTCATAAACAGTTTCCTGCCTGTTTGAGATACTAATCTCATGGCTGCCTGGGCAGCTGGAGTTACACATCCCCTCACAACAGCAGGTTTCACCTGGGTCGATATTGGCCAGCAAGTCCTGGGCTCCTAAAAGCAAAGGGGGTGTTTGAACGTTCTGTGATGGTTTGTTCCAGCCTGGGGCAAGGGGGGTTTCGCTGCTGCTCCGAGTTTGCCTCTCCAATATGTTTTGCAGGCAGATGAAAACTAATTAGAAGAGAAAATAGACTGATATCAAGGTGACAAAAGGCCGCCGTTATCCCAGGAAACGTGAAGCTGCGGAGTTAAACGCGTTCTGCCCTCCCCGCGCTGCCGGGGCCGGGCTGGGCGGGCGCAGGGCGCGGCCAAGGAGCGCTGTTTGCTCCGCATGACTGGAAAATAAATGATTTGTCATCCCGGGCTCCGCACAGGAAGAGCAGCAGCAGGGGCTGCTGGCAGAGCTGAGCGGGCAGCTCCCGTCCTCGCTCAGCCCCCGGCACGGCCCTCGGTCCCCGGGTCCCCGGGTGTCCCCCGGCCACACGCACGGGGTGAGGTCTGCGTGTGCACGGACACCAGGACAGCGCCGTGCTCGGGCTGAAACATTTTGTTTGCTTTGTTTAAGTAGCAGCGTGATTATCGCCAAACGAGTCTAAGCTGAAAATAAAAATAGAGGGGAAAAACGGTGGTGTCTGTGGAAAAGATCCTCTCTCTCCTGGAGACACCCCAGGAGCCATGCCTTGGGCAGAGAACTGAAATTTTGTCTCCATGAAGCTAGTTATGGGCTATTGGTTAATGGGCTAAATTACTCTCCGTGAAAAATTACCCTATTTGACTTTCTCATAAGCCTTTGGCCACACACACGCTCCGAGGAGATAGAGATCCCTTAATTAGTGCTCGTTATCGCTGCCTCAGGGGGCGTTCGTTTTGCCTGAGCTCCCGCAGTCGGTTTCCCAGTGAATGTATTCCCCATGGAATACTCACAACCCCACACCCAGGGACTCCCAGGGACACCCCGGCCTCCGGCAGATTTTCTGCTGTTATCTAAGGGTCATTAAGGGTCAGTTTGGGCCTTTTTAGGGCAGGATCCTTCATTTTCCGCCTGCCCATCGCACGTGGGCTCAGTGCCAGCCCCATGTCCCGGTTTGGCTTGTCCCACCCCCTCCCTCCTGTCCCCACTCCCCTCACACAGTGACATGTGGGGTCACATCTGCCCCCTCGGGGACCCCAGCCTGTCACCCACCCCCGGGCCCCAGGCGGGTTCTCCCCGTGGCTGCAGCACCGCCCGGTCACCCCCAGAGACCCCGAGGGCCCCACCCCACAGCCCGGGGTCACTTCTGCAGGACAGGTCCTGGCTGCCACCCAAAATATCTGCATCTCCCTGGCACTTGGGTGGGACATGGCCAAAAATGAACGGCCCCAGTTACAGCTGCTGGGGAGGGTGACTCCTAAGGCTTGGCAATAAAAAGTATCTTTAGAAGTTCATGGATATTTTCAGGGAAAAAATGTGAATGTTAATCCTAAACATTGAGATAAACAACCATGCTACATTTAAAAGATGCTCTATTTATTCTAGGGATTTTTTTAATTATAAAATCAATGAAGTGTTAATGATTTTAAGAATTACTTCAGCTCACTGGGAGTTCCAAAACAACTTTTTTTTAGTCTATGGCATAAATTCATAAGCTGCTCAGTTTGACCAATTTGTCAAGACAATTTCCATTAGTAAACATGAATATTTAATGAAAGGGAAAACTGGCATGAGCAGCTTCACTAAAGCGACTAATGACTTACTGGAAAACAAGTAAGATCATTAATATGCCACTTCTTTAGGTACTTGAAGAGCACAACCACCTAAATATTCAGTAAACCTCTAATTTTACCTTGTCTTTATTTATCTATGTATCTTTATTTATCTATGTGTCTACCATTGCATATAAACGTCAGCAAATCCACTCAAAAATAAACCACTTTAAAAAAAAAATCCAGTCACTGCTGCTTGTTTCCACGTGTCTTTCACAGAGGGACTTGAAAGTCACTTCTCCTCCTTCATTGCTAAATTGGCCAATTTGTTTGTTTGCTTCAAGGCAAATCCAAAGGCCTGACGACCTCACAGCACTTGTTAATGTACTGAAGGAGAGAAAATCAGGGCAAGGCTCTGAAAAACCAACTCAAGATCGAGGAGTTGTTCCAGATCTTAAGCCACAGCAGGCTACGAGGAGCAGCTGGCAGACAGCAGGCTCCGCTTTCCAGCCATCCCTTGGTGTGACATTCCCCTATGGAAACAACATCAGATCAGCCTAATCACACCTCGGGCCATCTTAGAGAGAAATACCGGCAGGACGGGCCGTGCCGACGCTGAAGCAGTGCTCCTGATGGGCGCCTTTGCACGAGGAGGCGAGCAGGGAATGGTGTCGGATTCGTGCTGCTGCCTACTCTCAGCCACCACCAAGGATGCTTCTCCCGCTTTCCCGTTGTTGGGAGGCCCCGCTGCCCATCCCGCTCTGCCCCAGGCTCCCTGCCCGCGCTGCCGAGCGGGGAGGTTTGTTCTCCTCCCGCCGAGTGTCAGAGCAGGTACCAAAGGTCCCGGCTGCGCTGACCGGCCGCTCTCTGCCGCTCTGCAGGCAGGGCCGGGGTTTGGTGCCCGGGGTTTGGTCTCGGGTGTGCCCCGGGCACTCCAAGCTCATCCACACGCACAGCAGCTGTAAAAAGTCATCATTCCGACGAACACAATTACACCCATTGGAGAGGGAAGCCGGCGCTCCTCCGGCAGCAGCTCCCTTCCCAACTGACCTCCCTTCACCATAAATCGCATTTGACAGGCGCTCACAAATCCTAAAGTGAAAAGCTGTTTCCTTTAGTCACTATCCCCGTAAAATACACTGACTCTCTTAATTACATGCTTAGTTTTTTTCCAAAGGCTCTACCCATGCATGTAGGCAATAACTCAAGCTCAGAGGCAAGGGACCATGTAATAGAGTGAGAGCAGAGCAGCCAGGTGGAAAACAGCCCACCCCAGCGCCCACGGGCCCCGGGGACTCTGGTGGGGCCGGGCACCAGCTCCCCGGGGCCACCTCCCTCACACGCCAGCTGAGGTTGGTGCTGGGGCTGTTTGCTCTCACTGGTGCTGCAGAGCCACAGCTCAGAGACCCCCAGCCAGGGCAGTCACACACAGCTCGTGTTCTCAGGGGGTACCCACGCTGGGCTGCCCCACCCGGGAACCCAAATTCCCGCCAGCTGCATCTGCGATGTGTGGAACAGAGCATCTCCCTCCTGCAGGCACAGTCCCAGAGGCACCGGGGCACTGCTGACACTCCTCGAGGGGCAGAGACCCCCAGGGTCAGCACAGCTTTGTGCTGGTGTGCACTGAGCCGGGGAACACTTCGTGCCCGGACCGTGCCCAGTGGTGGCTGCTAAAGATGAAATATGGGCACAGAGGCTCACAAAATGAAGGGATTCCCAGTCCCATGTCTGATTCACTGGGCTCTCCCCCAGCACCACCAGCAGAAAAATCAGCAGGGCCAGGAGCAGTCAGAGGAGCAGGAGCCCTACAGTCCCCATAGGACGCAAAAAAAAAAAATCATCAAAAACCAGCACTGCCTTAATTCTCTTTTCAAAATAAGGAAAGAGAAAAACCATCAGACTTTCTTATTCCTCCTTACTTCAATAAAATGATAAACAAAGCATTCATAACACAAATACCTGTATAACATCTCCATCCCACTCCATAAGGGGCTCCTCTCCCACAGCACATCCAGGTGCTCTGCTGGAGAGCAGAAGATAACTCAGTGACATTTACAGCCCCTTCTGCTGAATCTGTGTGTCCTGGGCTCCACCAGAGGTGGTGACCCTGGTCAAAGCCAAGTTCCCACTCAGGATGTGGGAACACCTGAGGACTACGGGAAAGCCACGGGTGGTCTGGGAGCTATCGACAAGAACGGCACCAATCGATGCTGTCAGAGCAGCAGGGAGAGGGAGCTGCCGTTAGCCAGGGCACACTGGGATGAAACTCTTGTGCTTGCTTAAAGAAACACCCGGCTGACCTGGAAATCGTCACAGATAATCTCCGCTGAGCGTTTTTTGTGCCCTAACTCAAGAACATCAAAGGCATTCCAGCCAACCAATTTTATGTGAGTTTGATATGGATTTACTCATGGCAGAGTTTGTTTGAAGTCTGCGCCAAGACACCTTTACGCTCTTTCACCCCAAAGCATCCTTCTGCTGTGTTTCAAGGTAGACTAGCAAAAAAACACTTTAAAAAAGAAAACAAACACAACCCAAATCCAAAAATTAAGAAGCTATTAAAAACTATTCCTCTGAAAAGAGGAAATTATAAGAATATACGGCTGATTTTCCATGGACTGCCTGTGATCTACCCACATCATTTACAAACTCTGGTGATAACACTTAATCATGGTAGTGATCAGAAACAGAAAGTGCATAAAGTATTTTATATCTCTGTAGGAACAGAAACTCTGTCTTTGGAGCAAAACACGAGCTGGGGCTGTCTCTGATGTCCAGAGCTAGGGACAGACTGCAGACCAAAGGACGAGAGGACCTATGAAACCTCAGAGCTTTGATGGCCTTTCTGAAGAGTGTTTGAGAGCCCGCAGGGCTGACCCAAGTGCTGTCCCAGCCTTCAGAGGGGACCTGGGGGCAGCAGCTTCCACACCGAGCAGCTCCATGGGCTCCTCAGGCAGCTTTCAGTGAACACACTCCTTTAAAAGCGTCTTGCTAAAAATCTTTCCACTTCCACACACACAGGCTTGACCATCTTTTCCTGCAGTGCCTCGGCCCTACCAAGGAGCAGAGCAGGAAGGTAACAAGGTGAGTCCCTGTTCTCTCAGCAGGGAGAGGCTCCTCTCGCCATCAGCATCTGCCTGGTCCTGCAGCATCAGCGTCTTCTGCAGCAGGTGGAGTAAGGCATGGAGCCACCTCGAGCTGCTACTTCCAATTTGCTTTTAAGAAACTGCTCATTCTCTTGGGAACCAGGCAAGGAAAGACACTTCAGGCTGGAGGCCTGACAAACGGTCCCGGTGTTCTGCAAGGCCCCGACAGCCTCCCTCGGTGAGGGGGGCACAGAGGGCAGGACCCCGCGGACCCCCCCGTGCTGGGGCTCCTGACAGAGCCACCTGCAGCACCCATGGGGTTGCCCCCTGCCCGGCCCAGCCCTGCTCGGGGGGAACACCCCAGCAGCAGCCGGGGTGGGGGAGCGCGGCTGTCGCGGCCCCTGCAGCCCCCCGGAGTCGCCTCCCTGCACCTCCCCAGAGAGCCTTTGCATCCGGCCCAGCCCAGCCACTTCCAGTCCCTTTTCCACGGGACGAGTTCAGATTCCCCAGGCTCTGGAATGCAGAGGGAGCACCTGAGCTAAAGCACTAAACTGCAGTGACCCCTCCACAGCCCCCCGGAGCTCCGCTCTGTGACAGCGAGGACGGAGCAGACCTTGCTCTGCACAAAAATTGGTTTTCAAGAGGAACCTCACCTCCAGACTCGGGCTGGTGAGTGACTGCTGGGTGCTCAGCAGCTACTGTGAAACCAAGGAATCTGCACACACAACTGAAGAAAATAAGGGTGCAGACAGAGGGAGACTAAGGAGTCTTGGGAGGAGGAGGAAAAAAGTGAAAAGATAGTAGAACACAGAGTGGACTCACAGTTTTGGAATTCTGTACCCAACTCTGCCCAAAGCTTTTTCAGTTATTTATCCAACTCTACCATCGTGTCTTCCTCCAAGTCCATCCCCCCTAAAAGCAACAGAAATAGCTGCATCCTTACAACTTTCAGAGTTCCCTGCAGTTCTCTGAGTCACAGCCAAAATTCTGTCTGGAGCAGTTATTTTGGGTATGACTTTATCACCAGGGAATGAAGGAATTAAAAAATAACTTCTCTTCTGGTCAAAGAATTTATTGCCACATCTCTTATATTTCATTCTGAATTTCATTTTTCAGTACATTCCTTTTCTAGAGCAATATTCACAGAGATGATATAAGCAGGGTGCTTGGACAGCAGCTTTCCAGTACAGGGACTTTATCTGGAAGTGTATAAAACCCAAAGAGCTAATAAAATATTCTTGACTCCCAAGGCAAAGCATGTACAAGATAAGAGGGGTCAACCCCAAATGGATTATAAACACACAAGTTTCTCCAAATTCCCTTCCCCCACCCAGTTTTTAACACAAAATAAGATAAAATACAGAAATAGCTCTGAGCGTACTTGAAAGTTTAATCCCAAAGTGGAGGAGCTGGGAGGGCTGCTGGGATGCTTTATCACAGCACCTTCTCCTGCTGTGTGAGATCCAGCATCCCGAGGCTGGAGCAGGGCAGGATGGAGCAGGGGGGACAGGGACAAGCCTGGTGGGGGGCAGAGCAGGATTGGAATAACAATATCACCAGAAAACAGATGCTGCAAATTCTACTGCTACTCCCTCACAGCAACAAACAGATCCAACCCCACAGTGGTGTGGGGAGGATTCATATCCACACCCCAGGGCAGGCAGGAAGAAAAAACAGAATTCATTGCACATTAAATATATATAAAGAAATTGAGTTCATTGCACATATCTATAAAAAAAGTGGAATGCACTGCACATGTATATAAAAGAGAATTCATTGCACATCTATACCCACACAAACACTTCAACTTAATGTGCACAAGTAAAGCTTTCATTTCCATTAATTTGCACGATAAACATCTTCACTAATTACATGCTGTGCTTACACTAATCACCTGCCTGAAGCCATCAGATTTTATGTGGGGTTCCTGTCAGATCTCATGAAGCAAATAGGGCTGGATCAGATGCTTGGATGAAAACCTCCCTATGCTACACCCTGATGCTAAAATCATGTACTCAGCTGCAATTCCTCCTTCTAAATGGGCAGAAAAGCAGCTAATTCTCAGCTGAGGCTGCCTCTCACCCTGCCCACTCACTGGTTTCACAGATCCCACAATCAGCCTAGTGTTTTTTTCCTCCTTTTTTTCTTTTTCCTCCACCCACTGGGAGACTGATTTTTGCTGTCTACCAAAATTCCAGGTGCCTGCTGGGTTCATCCTTCCAATCCCCACTTCTGCTCCAAGGTGCTTTCTCATTCAGAAATTGCCACATCCCAGGAGCAGCTCTGGATTTTGATGTGTTGGGGAGAGAATTACCACAAAATTTCCTGTGAGGGTGCTGAGGCCCTGGCACAGGTTCCCAGAGAAGCTGTGGCTGCCCCTGGATTCCTGGAAGTGTCCCAGGCCAGGCTGGACAGGGCTTGGAGCACCCTGGGATGGTGGGAGGTGTCCCTGCCCATGGCAGGAGACTGGAACGAGATGAGCCTTAAGGTCCCTCGCAACCCAAACCACTCTGGGATTCAAGAACACGGTCAGGAATCCAGCCTATCCAGGAATTTCTGCTTGGTTGTAGGCAGAACAGAGGATGCAAAGCAAAAGGAAGAGACAGAAGTCAACCACCAAGCTTGACAACATTGACAGACTCCATCCCACTCCTTTATTTTGGCACTGGGAGAAGATTGATGGTGCCTGGCACTTCCTCAGGCGGGTCAGTGCCACATCCCCAGCCCCACAGGCTCCGGGAGTCCAAACATCCTCCTGCTCCTCTCCTCCCCAGATGCCCTGAAGCAATCACTCATTTCAAGATTATTAACTTTCTGCCACAGCAGCAGCCCCACACAATCCTGAACGCTCCCTGCAAACGTTCCTTTGTTAATGGAATTCAACATCAGAGACACCTTGACAGGAGGAACCCACACCCCGAGCTCTCCTTACCCTGAGCTGAGCACTCACGTGCAACACCCACAACGAGGTTTGGAAGGGGTCAGTAAGAGCTCAGCTGCTCTTCAATTCCCAGGTTCTGATCCAATGAGGTCAAAACTAGTATCCCATTAAAATAATTGGAAGTGCAGAACCATTCCATGATGAATTCATTTCCTACTTAAATATGCATAAAACAAGCAGACTGGAATGACCCCTAGCCACACATATATATTTAAAAAAAAAGTCAAAATTACTCTGAAAACATATGGAATAAAATTATTTTTCTTGTTGACTATCACATACAGTGGTGGCTACAGAAGCCTCACACCTCAAAATTTACCACGAAACAGTTCTGGAAAGGATGCAGACACAGCAATTAAAGGTTCCGTTTCAGTAGTCTGGAAGTGTTTGGATTTCCCTGTTCTAGCCAACCCTCTCTGAGCCCTGCTGTTTCCTCTTCTTAAGAAAGGTACAAAAGATACTTTATTTTTAAAACTTTGTTTTTAAAACTTTGTGTGATTAAAAGAGCTTCTCTGAGCACCTTGTTTTTAGAGGAGAGGAATAACAATTGTATTTTATTTCTCATGAAAAATTAATCAAAGCAGAGAAGCAAAATACATTTGTTCTAGAGTTTCTAAAATGGACTTTAACAAATGGACTGTAAACCTCCACAATTTGCTGCAGAATCAGCACCTTGGGGTGGAATTTGGTTTTCAATGCTGACCGCCTGTGAAGACCAGCCCAGCAGTAGCCAGAGCAGTTACCTTGGATTTTAGAGCCAGTCATTTGTCACTGAGCCACAGGAGAAGAGAAAACAGGCACTAATATTCAGGCAGTAAATTCACCTTCTTAGCTCATTACAAAGCTCCTCTGCCTGATCAAAAAGCTCAAGACCCATCTGACACAAACACTGTGGCCTATAATTACGGCTCTTTCCTGGCCAAGAAAGGTTTCTTGTGTTGTCAATGTTTTAGAAATCAGCATCCCGTGGGGGTTACAAACGGGGCACTTGTGCCCAGGCCACGTCACACCACTCAATTCAAGCAGGGAAAGCAGGGGCTGTGGGGCCATGACAGGAGGAGCAACGGGGACGGGTTTCAGCTGCAGTCCCACGCCCACCTACGCCAGCTGGAGCGGAGGGTGGGCACAGGACCTCGGTATTCCCAGGGGATGGCTGTGCCAGAGCCTCCTGCTTAGGCACACGTGGGAGAGGGAGCACAGCACCCTGGTGTCCTCCCGCACCCCCTGCAGCCATCCTGGGGGCCTCAGCTGTGGCCAGGGGAGCTGCAGCAGAGCGGGGGGACGCGCCAGGCCCGGACGACGCTCCCTGTCCCACGTGGGACTGTCCGGAATGGAAGGAGCTGGGAGCCAGTGGCTGCAGGCTGCTGACACGTCCTATAGCCAAACTCCAAAAACCCATCCTGAACAGTAAAAAGCAGCGTTTTAAAATGGTTTAACAGATGTAGAGAATGGATTTGACAGGACAAAGGTCCTCAAAGTCATGCAAATGTCATTCTCTGTGGTGTAAAACCTGACAGGAAAATACGGCGACAGTAAAAACCTCCCGAGGAGCAGAACCCAGCACAGCTCAGGTAGAACTGAAATCCTGTCCCTCCCCAGGCTACCAGCACCTTTGCTCTCTGAAGGTGATATTCACACCATGAAAAGGACCAGCACAATAGAGGCCAGGTGCATGGAGCCACGTTAGTGATTTCTGCAGCCCCCAGTTTGCGCCCAAACGAAAAGAATCACAACCAAACCACAGGCCCAGGTTGGCACAAGGGCTCCACGTGGTCACCTGCTCACCAGTGCTCCCAGAGCTTCCTGGGGGGAGCAGGAGCACCCACGGCCCCGAGAGCCAAGGCACTGCTGCCAAGGTTCAGTCTTCCTCCACTGCACCTGCAGTGGCCGGGCTTTTACCAAAAGCTGTGCTTTTGGAGGAGTTTGGAAGAGGGTTAATTTCAATTTTTCCCACTGAAAGTCATGTTCCCTCCCTTCCCTTCTCAAAAGCAAAACATTAATTAAAGCAGCATTGATTTCCCATCCCAACGTCAGCTCCTGTTTGATCTGGAAGCTTAATAAACTCTTCCTGGCACACAAGGAAATATTGCCAGTTAAATTCAGATGAGAGTTTGCGAGCATGTCCTTCTCAATTACAATCAAAATGCTTACATAGGGAAGAACTGGAGTTGGCGTGTGATTCCAGAGTTAGTGGAGAGCCTCTGGAACTGGAGCAGGAGAGGCTGTCGGGATTGGGAGTTTGTCAGCCCACTCATCCATCAGCATCCCTGCACCAGTGTGGAAGTGCCGTCACTACGTGGAGCCTCGGATAAAGGTGATGCCCTGCCTTCAGCCAGCTGCCTCCCAGGATGAGGCTCCTCTTTCATCCGAGATTCCCAGGTTTTCACCGTTTCCATCAAGGCCCAGGAGCAGCAGATCCCAGAGGCCGGTGCTGAGCGCGGCGCTCCCGCGCCACAGGCTCCCCTGTTCCTCCTCCTGCTGCCCACACCACCACCCAGAGCCCTGATGGTTCTCCAGTGCAGTTATTCATGATGGATTTGTTCCAAAATAAAAAAGGAATTCAAGGTCTATACCTCATTACAATGCTCAGATTCACCATATCAGCGTTGTCACCTGAAAGTATCTAATGTAAAAAGAAATCCCAACCAGGGGAGTGTCAGAAACACAACACACCAATGCCTGTGCTGCAGCCAAAGAAAGGTTAAGAAATAGAAAATTCCAATTCAAGATATATTTATAATTCATTTTCAGTGGAGAAAAAAATAATAATCCTCTAACCCATAGTTGAGCTCTAAATGTTTTTTCAAAGCAAGCACAAAAGAAACAGGAATGTAGCAAAACTGAAGCTTGATTTTTAGTTTGAAAATACTTGAGGGAACAATTTTCCTGCAGCAGCCTCAGGTGGGTTATTTTGCCATTGGTCCAGGAACTGGGGTTTTTGGGTTTTTTGGGTTTTTTTAATGCCTGTGATTGTTCAGCAAATTACAGTGTTTGCAGCTGCCGTCTGAGCTGCTGGTTGTGCTGATTTCTGGTTCACTGAACACAAAACCCCTTCCACGCCCCACAGAGACCCACTCTGGAGCTGCTGCACAGCGCGAGGGAAGGCTCCCAGCCCAGCACACAGATCCCAGCCCCGACCCCACAGAACCCCTGTAAACAGGCCGTGTTCCCACACTGAGCCAGGGCTGGCGGCCACGCTGGGAGGGGCACGGGGGCTCAGGCCCCCAGCAAAGGGCAGTGCCCAGTTTGTTCTCCTGGGCAGGATCTCCACTCAAGCAGCCTCACTGCCCTTTATCGACATCCCAGTTCCCTTATTTATGAGTCCCTTCCCTTTTCCACATTAAAGACAGACTCTGGAGCCTTTCCTGCTTCTCAGTATCAGGGAAGTTTTTGAAGCTTAGCAGAGAAGATGTAAGATGAATATTATGATCTCACCTTTTTATACTTGCTGAATATTTAAAGGGTTTTAGCTCCCTTAAAATAAATCCTTTCCAAGTGGAAGGACAGAGGGCTACTGTTTCCATAACAACCACTCCTCAGAAAATCTTCTTTTGGTAAATACAGCAGAATTAACTGCATAGTTTTAATATTTAATCATATTCTGTTAGGCATGTATGAAAAAAAGGTAAACTTTAGTTCACCTTGCCTCTCTCCCACCTGTCTCATTGAGCAAAAATCTGGCTCCTTTCAGAGAGTAACAGAGGAGCCCCCATGAGCTCATTCATTGTGCTGCTGAGCAGCTGATGGGCACCCCTGGAAACGAAATAAGATTGAAAATTGCTGATGCATCTTCCATCACTGCAATTTCCACAAGGTTAGAACAAGTCACATTGGATAAAATCTTGGGAGTGCCAAGGCAACGGTCTGGGTAATAAACATGAAAAGGCATTCTCTGATCTGTATTAGTGGGGAGAAGCTGGAACTGAGGCTCCTAGCACAAATCCTGAAATCAAGGCATGATTTCCCTGATTTGGATATGGAGGAGAGAGGCATCCTGAAGGGCCTCACACCCTGTACAACCTGTCCAGCAGGGAAGAACACGCCCCATCCCTGGAAGTGTCCAAGGCCAGGTTGGACGGGGCTTGGAGCAGCCTGGGACAGTGGAAGGTGTCCCTGCAGGGACTGGATGAGCTTTAAGGCCCCTTCCAACCCGAACCATCGCGGGATTCTGTGATTTGCAGGCTGTTCCCGTGTCTCTGCACACTCACTCCCGTGACACCGCGCTGAACAGCTCCGTGACAGAAACCCCAACCCCGCAGGAAACACTCCCGGGGGAGGGATGACCCTCGGCGCCAACGCCCGCAGCCCTGAGAGCCCACACAGAAACCCAGACTGAGCTCGCTGCTTCTCCTTCCAGAGGTGCAAGAGCACCCGACCTGCTAATCAGATCAGAACTGCTCAGATCTCAAATGAAGTTCCCACGTACGAATGAACTATGAAATTGAAATTCACAGGTTGGAGGTTTTCACACAAAATTCAGTAAACAGTTTCCTTCAACTACGGTTGAAAAAGCCCCAAACCTTAAATTCATATTAAGCTGCTTTTTCTCCATGCTTTAGACTATCTAATATAGCCCTTATAAATTTCTGCCCATTTTTAATAAGAGCAGCTCAGCAAACACTGCAATACATGGAGCAGGTATATATTTGTCATATGTAGATATATTTGTTTGGGCTTTTAATAAAATTCACTGCAATGCTATTGTGACTGTTTTTCTACTACAAAAAAGCTCTGGTTTCAGCCTCAGAAGAGATGAAAAGCATCTCACTCCTTTCCAGGCTGAGTACTGTGAGTTTGAGTGACCCAAAAAGAAAGGATACTACAATTCATCTATTTTTTAACCTTTCAGAATAATAAATTTGAAGATCTGACTTGCAACCTCAACTAAAAAGCTTATTTGAAACTCTTGATCAAGAAAACATTTCACAAAGGCCATTTCTGCCCTCACGATGGCTCAGTACCACTTACCCAGCGTGAGACACAATTCAGGTTGTGCCACAACATCCCTGAACATTTTCCCACACTCCACTCGACACAGGCTGAGTATGGTAATGTACCCCCGTCACCCATCCTGCGGGATCACGGCAGGGAAAGGCAGCAGAGAGCAGGAACTGAGAGGTGGCACCCGTGGAAAGGAGCACACGAAAGCAATTACACTCCCTGAAGTTAAGAGCTATAGAAATACTGTTCTGGCAAACGCTGATCAACCATAAAACAGGATCAAAGGATGTGCTCATCGCGCTGAAAGCAGCCAGAAGGAAGAATAAAAACCACCGTAGCAAGAGCAGGTTCCTTTGTGCCGCTTTTGGAGCACACTGCTGATGCCTAACCACGTCCTGGGACAGGACCAACGCGCGTGGGATGTGCTGCAAAACCCGGGTACCAGGGCCTGCCCTCCCCTAGCAGTGCCCTACGGAACAGCTCACACAGCTGGAGGCAAGCTTTCATGGAGTGAGATCTTGCCAGGAGGTCTTTCCTGGATACCAACAGGTCCCCACACTGCTTGGAGGCAGCTCCACCCTGGGCAGGATTTCGCAGGCCCCTGGAGACCTTGGCCATGGTCCGGCTGCATCCCCTCCGAGGCATCTCGGCTGCTAATTAAGCCATCAACTTCACAGCACTTGAATGAGCTCATGCATCTCCATATGTTGTTTACACAGACCGTTACTGTCCCTAATTCAGGGCCAAAAAGCTGAAATTAAGAGATCCATCCCTCTGGAAACATCTGAGCAATTCTGCTCCCTTGAAAACGTGGACAGGTTGTCCCAAGGCCACAGAACTTCAGGACCTTTCCATTCCCCCTGAACAGCAACTCTCTCCTGCCATGCCCAGTCCTGGGCCAATTCCTGCTGCCCAGGGGAGCAGCACTTGGCACCAGGCAGGGAACAGAGGTGTGACCCCGTGCAGCCCAGGGCAGTGGTCCCACTCCCGGGATGGCACCTGGATCTGTAGGATCTGTAGGCACCTGAATGCCATGATTCCAGGTGTGTCCTACACTCCAACTGTGAGTCCCTATTAAGAGTTCGGGAATCTGATTAAATGTCCATACCTAGATAACAAACACAGATTTAATGTCACACTATAAGGCCACTTGCACTGTTTGCTGTTAAACAAGTGTGTACTTTCACAATCCTTATTTGTCCTGTTTCCAGGCTTTAGTACATTTAGGTTCCAGAGACTTCTGTCATAAAATTCCTTGCAAATGATTTGACACCTTTTTGTATGCCAGAGTCCTCAAAAGAGATGCAACATCTTTGGTTTAGAAAATCATTAAATGCTACCAGCCACAACTACAGGCTAAGGAAAACTGAGACCAGTTGCCTATCAATGCCTTCCAGTTCTACAAAATGCAAACAGAAATACGCTTAAACTAAGCTCAAAATTATTATTACATTAGTATGGCTTAGAAAGCATAAAGCAATGCAGATGCCATCATGCTGCATTAAGCAGTTAAGGTCACACTAATGGCACCAATTTCTTTCACAGGAGTCATGGAATACTTGACACAGGATGATCTCAGAGAAATTGTACCTTATGGATGTGGGAAACTGCATGCTCCATCTATTTTTTCCCTTTATTTGTTCCCCTTTATGGAGTACTTTGTCAGGCAAGAGAGCAGGAGCCTACAAGTCCAGCTGCACTTTACCCTTCCCATTATTCACACAGCTCCTTGGGAAGCCCCAAATCTCTCTGTAAAGACCAGAGCCTGCACCCCAGCGCAGGGATGGGGGCGTCCTAAGAAAGCCTCAGGGCTAAAACCAGCTCAGGCAGTTTAGGAATGAAATCCTCCTCTGCTTTACAAGCACAGGATTAAAAAGGGTTTAGTGAGCTCAGGTGGAACCCTCTGGCTGCTCACAACAGGTGTGTTCCCTGCAACCTCCTCCTCACACACCTGAGAGCTGCACGTCCAGCACACCAAAACTGGGCTTTTATCCCGTGTCCAGACTGGTGCTCTGAGCTCATGTGGCTGGCTAAGGCACAAATGCACCAGCCAGTGACAGCTGTTTGATGGCATATGTTTCAAATATGCTCAGGATGTAACTTCCAGATCTCCCTTTTCAAATAAATGAAGAAAACTCAAGGCAGCGAGGTTGGAAGACTTGATGCAATGGCAAACATGGCCATTCTTTGAGAGCTGCAAGATGCCTCTCACGAAAACATCCAAATACAGGGTTGTTTTTAGAAAACAGCCCCTATCATATATCTTTTGTTTTCTGCTTTTCATTATAATTATTTCTTCGACTGAAAGCAGAGGACCAACTAAAGCCTCGGGATTCACAGTCAAGAAATAGGTGCACTGTGACTATCTAACACATATTTAAGTACCTTTGAGGACCAAGTGAAGACAAAAAACATTGACAAAAGACACAGAAACTGGCCCTGAATTAAATCTAACCTGGAAGTTTGGTACCCGAGAGATGAAGGTGGGTTTTCATTTTGTTTTCCAGGCAATCCATTGGTACTGTTTCAGACAAGGTGAAGGAGCAAGGATCTCTCTAGACAGTGAGTGTGGAAAGCAAAGGGATGCCACAAGCAAAGGTCCAGTTTCAGATAAGGAACCAACACAAGATGAAGGTTTCATTAAAAGAAAAACAATCAGTGATTTATCAAAGGTGGTAAAAGTCAAGGCTCTAAAGCCCCTGCCCTCGGTGTAAGAGGGGGACTTGCTCGTTCTGGTTGACACATGCAGCAATTCCCTCCCTGGATCTCAACCTGCACACACTCACATTTAAGAGTTCTGTTTAATCTAAGGATTGTTTACCTGCATTGCCCAGAAAAGAATCCAAGCTGTCTGGAGGGGAACAGGAGGATGACAGCTAGTTCAGGGAGTTCCAGCTTTGGCACACAGCACTGGAACAGAAGAGAGACAAAGCAGTGGCAGGCGTGTGCCGTGGGGCAAGGGGCTCCTGCCAGCCTGAGGAACGCCGGGCGTTGGGAGTGCTGTGGGACGTGCAGCAGAGGGGGAAAGGTTTCACAATTAGGGTCAAGCATGCAAGAAGCTTTTAAAGTTGCTACCTCTCATGTAGATCAATTCAAGGTCCAAGACACAGCAGGAAGGTAACACCACCAAATACAGAGCCTGCCATCAAAGGAACTCCCTCTCCACCCTTTAACAGGCCATAAGAATTGGTTTTCTCCACAATTAATTGCCTGCACTGTGCTCATTTTTACAACCCATTTGGGAGGAAAAGTGTTGAGAAGAATGAAGGTGTCTCTGACCTTCATCTCCTCAGATGGAGATGGCCCTGCTGCCTGTTTCCTAATTTCCATGGCATTGCACTGCTCATTTGGGAAACATGAAAAATATGGTTGAATCAATCCCTCTGAGTTATTCTGGAGGAGTCGGGCTCTTGGAAAGATGGAAGGTGATTGCAATTCTATGGCTCCACTTTTTAAGTTATTGGAAACAGAAAACTGCCAGCTGCATGGAGCTGAGAACAGCACGGTCTCCTGGCAGAATATATCAATATATCAGAGCCAAGTATTTTGCTGCTGCTGTTTGTTGTGCATTTTTAACCCTTCATATTCCCACAGGAGATGGTTCCTCCCAGGAGCACACAGGCACAAGCCCCACAGAGCCATCCCACCCCTCCAACCTCACCCGTGTCACTCCACCTTGGTGTTCCTCAAAATCAAAACTACAGGGGGGAAACAGTGCAAGTTTAGGGCATTCCAGCCCTGCAGACGTTACCAGAGTTGCCCAGCTGCCTGGGCAGCCCCACACAAGAAGGCAAGATGTCACTGCTGGAATTAACTCAAGTTCCATCTCTCCCACTGTCCCTTGGGAGCCGGCGGGTGCAGACAGACTCGTGACTGTGTCCCCTCAGGCTCAGCAGTCAGTCAGCTCCCAGTGAGCTGGCCAAGCAGCCACGCAGCTGGAAAAACAGAGGGATGTTGCCACGAGCTCTCAAATCCCCTTAGATACCCCTGCCAATTAAGACCAAACACCAAAACTCACCCCAGGGAAAGCCCGGCAGTCTGAGCCCAGCACCAAGACCCCTCTGGCGCAGGAGGGAGCCCCAGGCCCTGCTGCAGCCCTTCTGGCTGTGACTGACCGCTCGAGGGGCACCTCCTCACCCCCTTGCAGCTCAGTTGGGCCCAGTTCACCAGCCCAGCTTCCCAAGCCAGCCTTCCACCCTGTCCCAATTCCTGAGACAGGACCAAAACTGCCCATTTTGTGCTTCCCAGCTCCCCAGTCTGGTGCAGGGCCCACGTGCCACCATGGTTGGAAACCACCCAGAAATCGCTCTGTGTAACTTGGCCTTCGCTGGCTCTGACTTTGCTTTTGGGAAGACCCTGGATAGGTGGCAAAGGGACAGGGCCACTGAGTCAGGAATGAGCAACACAGGGAACAGTGCTGGAGCTCTGGTGTCCAAAGCCTTCAGCGCCACAAGAGCTTTCAAACATTGCAGGAATCGACTGGAAAACAGGGATTTGATACACCCCAAAGTTCAGCAAATATCAGGGAGAACTCACAGAAGATGACTCAGTGCTGATAAATTCCAACCTGTCCCAGGTTTACCATTAAATGTTGTCAAGGCAAATTACTCCCAAGCAGGTTTCATTCCTTTCCCTGTATTTAAAGGAAACCTCCTGTCCTGTCCATGTCTCCAGTGAGCAGGTAAAGTCATTAAAGATGAGCCAGTGTAAGAAAGCTCACTGACCAACAGACAGCTCCTGGAATTCAGACAGGTTCTTTAACACATCTTTCGTAAGCAAAGCCCCAGCTCTGAAGTAATTCTCCCAAAACACTCAGGGCAGACAACGACTGCGAGCAGCTTTTGATACCCTCGTGTTACATCAGGCTCACATTCCGTCCGGAGCTCCCCCGTTCCCACACGGGCTCCTGCTGCTTGCTCAAATGAAACCTGAATCTGACCTTGACAACGGCAGGCGAAAGTGAAATGTTATGTAACCAGTGACAGCCAGAATTAAACAAACACTACGGAAGTGCAGACAGACGTGCATCACCGAGAGCGAGGAAAGGTCCCTGCTGAGCGGGGGGAGGCGGCAGCGCTGCCCAGGTGAGCTCTGCTGTTGACTGTACAGATTTGCAATTACAAGTACCAGTGATATTAACAGTGGTGGAATTAAAAAAACCTTATTTACTCAATCACAGGGCTGCCCAAACCTCATTCAGACAAACATAAGTTGCTGTTAAAACACCAGGAACCAAGCTTAGGCAGCCTGGATAACTAAAATACCTGGATTGGGATGAGCGTATGTGTTTGAATGGGATGTTCAGGGCTGAACCTGCTGTGACTCATCAGCTGTAACCAGGTAAAGACAACATGAAAATAAACGTATTAGCGGTGGTTTTTTGGGAGGTGGAAGTGCTGCATTCTGTAAGTCAGCAGTTTTCCCGGAGACTGTAGGATCCTGTTTACTGCTGCTCCGCTCCGGAGCTCTCGCCTCGCTGCTCTGACTCATAAATCATCACACAGCCCTGGGAACCGCGACTTTGGCTGCAGTGGGGTGGGTTTGCTGGGGAGCCATCCGGGCACCGCCAGCACTGGGAGGCACCGGCTCCCGGAAAAGCAGCGGGGCAGCCTCCCCCTGGCCCTGTGCAGCACCGCAGCCTCCCGCAGCCGCCCGGTGCTCAGGCAGGAGCAGGCACTGCCCCCCGCCCGCCCGCCCGAAGCCGCTCCTCGCTGGAGAATGCTCCTGGATTCAAACCACGTTTAACTAATCCATTGACAACACGTCATTAAACACTGTCAGAAGTGTCAAAACAGGCATCCCATCGTTTTCAATTTTCATGTTTGTTGTTATTTTTAACGCAACAGATTCAGCACAGAAAACATCTGGATTGATCTTAGATGTTCAAACTTTCACTTAAATTCAGCAGATAAATTTCATGCCAAAGAAGCAGGTTTCTGACCCTGTTTAAGACCCTTTTAGGGAGTGTGCGTGAGCTGGGAGTACCCAGAAACAGAACCCTCAGTAAGACCTTCCCCTTCCCTGCTTTTTGCCACCTCTCCTTCCCACAAATCCCTGCCCTGTGCAGAGCCCAGCCTGCCCTTAGCCTGACAACAGACTGAGACCTGAAGGCAGGGATTATTTCCATTTTAAAAACAAACCTGCACCTGTACAGTTAGATTTTGAACAGCCATTAAGCAAAGAATGCCAAAAAAAAAAACCACCAAACCAAACCTATATACAGCCACCAGCCCTCCCAGTCCTGCTCCCTGAACTACACAGGTGAAACTGCTTTGATCACAGAGAGGCCACACAGGTTTACATCAAGATCATTCTGTAATGAAGATTAATGGCTTCTCTAGCTATAGCTCAGCATTTTAAAAAAAAGTTTTACTTGGAGAAAAACCTCAAAAATGGTGCTCTTCCAGCCTAAATTAAAAGGACTTTTTCAAGAGCCTGCTTGCACGATTAAAAGACCATTTGAAATATAAACCTTCCTTCCACAGCACAAAAGCAAGGCAAAAAAAATGACATTCCATTCTTCCCCAGTAATTGTACAAGGGCTCGATATTAACCTGGTCAATGGAATTCAATCAGCTGAAAAGCACAGGTAACACTGAGCACACCAGGCCCTTCCTTCTTGGGAACATTTCCTGCCAGTGAAACACAGGAGCGTTTGTCCCGCCTACATTCCTGGCTCACAGCCCCAGGCTCTCTCCATGACCCCACACCGTGGGATTGTGGACATCTCCCAGAGCCGCTGGGGTAACCCCAGCTCCCTGCCCCGCCCCACACAGGCTGCTCTGGCAGGGCCAGCGCTGAGCACCCGGCACTAACAGGGGCTGTTTGGGAAGGGAGGCGGGAACGGGAGCACGGAGGAATTGTGATGAATTCACTCCGTACAGTGACACTGAAAAGCAGAACAATCAATCAATCAATCAGACAGAGAACCACAGAGTCATCCAGGTTGGAACAGCCCTCTAAGACCAGCTGTTCCCCCAGCACTGCCAAGGCCACCACTGAACCCTGTCCCCAGTGCCACATCCACGCAGCATCGGCCCAGAGCAGTGACAGCCCCTGCAGGGGCCCATCCCAACTCGGGGGTCACACGGCTGAGGAACCCCGTGCAAAGGAGCTGGGTTTCCTGCCTCAGTTTCTCTTGTATTGTTCACGTACAGAGAGCAGGAGAGCTGCTCTGCTCTACAAATCCTGCTCCCCACGTGGAGACACGTTGGGATGCTCCACACAACGGTGAAGGGGACTGAGGGGGCTGAGAAGAGGGAAAACCCAAAGGGGAGAACCCAAAGACATCAGCACAAAGCTCATTGACCCCGGGCACGCAGCAGCAGAGTTAGACATGAAGATGTGGTTGAGAAACCACCAGTTATTCCTATTACAGTGAACAAGAAAGAAAACCCACAGAGGTGCTTTGCTTGCACCTCCAGTTTGGGGGTGTCTGTGGAGCCCAAGGACACTCTGGGATTTTCCTCTGGCAGAATAAAGCCTGAAAACATGTGCCAGACACAACGCCCAGGCTCACACAGGACCAGCACCCACACACAAAACAGGGTTCAGGGAGGTGGGATTTGTGGCTTTGGAGCAGGCAATGTCAGTGGAGCATCTTCTCCACACCAGGAGCCTCCTGAGAGGAGCAGGGATGGAGGCACTGCTGGGACATCACAGGCCATGCCAGTCTCAATCACACACCAGGGGCACTGCTGTGCCTGCTCAGGTGCTCTTGGAATTTATTCTGATGAGGAAACTCAGCAGCAAACAGCCTGTCGGGAAACGTGCCCAGTTTTGTTTTCCAGCCAAAGGGAGAACCCCCTTGTGAAGGGCGCGGCAGCGTTTCCCTCCTCACAAAGCAGCCGCGGTGTGTGACCCGTTCCTGGGAGGCCACACAAAGAACAGATCCCCAGTGTCCCCAGGCTGCAGGGACGCGTGCTGCTGGCCCCAGGCTGGCGGGCGGGGGAAGGATAAGCGGTTTCACCCTGAGTTGATTTTAAGGTGCAATTCACCACCAATTGAACAGCTCAGAGATGAGCTCCCGGAAGGATAATTAGGGCTGTGGGTTCCGTGTTTACAGGTTTGCCAGCTGGTGCCAGACACGTGCTGGGAGGCAGCAAAGGCAAAGCTGGGCTTGGCCTTTCTCAAATCCTCCCTTTGTTCACCTTCAATTTATCTACAGCTCCAGCAAAACTGAAATCCCGGACAACAAACAACAGTGGTATTTTGGTGACAGCTGAAAAAGGCATTTCAAACCACCCAGCAGATCCCTCAGGCAGGGAATGGGTACCAGGAACACTGCAGACCTGAGCTGCTGCTGCACCAGGTTTCTCGAGTGAAAAAAATGATGCATAAGTGGCCTTCACTGCCACCAAATCAGCCCAAATCCCACCCCTAAGCATCTTCTGTCACCAGGTTTTGGCCTCATCCCATGAAGCAAAAAGTGCTCCTTCTTCCCATTGCTTCAGGTCAGGGGAGGAAGTTCTTGAACCTCATTTGTCTGAGAAAAAACACTAAACACTGCCAGGGTGGTAACTAATGACTTCACACAGGAGCTGGGCAGGGTCAGTAATTATCCATGGCACAACTGGAAGAAACCAAGGCGTGATGCTCAGGCTGAACTGCAGAGCAGCTGGGACAGCCCAGCCCAGGCTCCCGTTCACCCACAGCCCTTATTCCTGCCCCAGCTCTCAGCCTGCCCCCAGCACCACCGGGGGCCTGCTGCAAAGGCCTCATCTGGGAGGTTAATTCCCTGGAAAGCAGGGGTGGACAGACCCTGGCAAGGACTGGGTGGTGGCGGCGATGCTCCACCAGCAGGGGCACATCTGGGGGACTTGTGTCTGCCCCTTACTGTCACTGGCTCTGGCACAACCCTGGGTGTGCGCTCTGTGGCAAACCAGTGTTCGCCCATACACAAAACCTGGAGTAAATCCGAAAATTCTTTTCCTTCACCCACTTAAGCACGGACAGCATCAGCTGAAGCTCACAGGGATGGGGCTGATTGGGATAGGGCTCACAGGTTGAGCCCCAGCAGTGCCACGAGCTCAGCACAAGGGACGGGCTCTAAGCCTGGCTCAAACTCCAGAATTAATGGAGAATCAGATGGGAGCGGCCAGCTGGGACACTCACATGGAGCCCTTCTCCCACAGGAACAGGAGAATCCTTATGTGAGAGCCAGCTCCAGGCGCTCTCTGTGCCGACGGCTGAGCTGCCGCCGGCTGGGGCGCAGGACCAGAGGGGACCTCACCCCTGCCCAGCCGAGGGCATCACCGCTCCCCACACACCCTGGGAGTGCCCCTGCCAGCAGTGCCTCATCCAGGTCCAGGATCCGAGAACGGCAGAGCCCCAGGAGCTGCACACAGCGCTGCCGAGGCGGTGGGAGCGCCGAGCCTCATGTAAATACTGCATGGATTTTTTTCCTCCCTCCAGATGGTGCAATTCAGAAAAATTGTTTTTAAATGATGCCTTGCAGAAACAGCAAGCGGCACAGCTAATAACAGGCATATTTCAGGTGAGCACTGACCTCCTTCCCTCCCCAGCCAGCTGAGGCATCCACAGCCCTGCGAGGGGTTTGTACAAATCACCTGCAGCCCGTGAACTCGAGCAGACGGTCTCTAATTGGAACTGCAACCCCTCAGCCTCTTCCCTCGCCTTGTTTATGTTTCCAGCAGGACTCAAAGATGGCTACAGAAAACAACTCCAGTTCCTTGCCATGTTCAGTTGAATTATTTTCCTTCCTTCTAAACCCAAATAACCACATGCACCCAGGAAAAATTAACTTGACTGATGAGCACAACTTGCTTCTGCTTTAAAATGGTCACAGACACCGCAGTGACCAAAGAGGAAATCCAGCCTGGAGGCAATGGCCAGCTCCGGATGGATGGATGGAAGAGCACAGGGATGGACTCCCAGCACAGAGCAGAGCCTGTGAGGCTCGGCCACAGCACCCCCACACCCCGAGGGTCACAGGCACAGAGGTGCCCAACAGAGACTTTATAGAGCCGTCGTTACAAGTCTGAATTTTGTTACCAGGAGCTGTTTTAAAACAAAGGGGTGGAAAAGCGGGGCAGGCTCCATGGAGCTGAGGCCACTGTGCTCACAGCTCCTCAGGGGACACCAAGCTCAGGCTGCAAATTCACCCCCCACCGCTGCTCCTGTACGGACAGGCAGGAGCAAACACCCCGTCTCAGAAAAATTAAGACTTGACATTTTGGCAGTTTGCCCAGTACTTTAAAAAAATGCTGTAAAGTAGGTCACTGCACAATATGGAATTTCCCAGATACCTGCACCTTTTGGTAGAAACACTGGAGGGAACAAATTTACACTGTAGGTGAAAATGGGCTCAGGGTCATCTTAAAACATGAAATCCAGCTGTGGGCTGCTGGCATGCCCAGGGAGCCTTCCCTGCTCCTGGAGCATCCCACGACCCCAACACCAAACAGTTGTGAGGCCACCTAAAGGTATCTTCATCTTTACTCCCTCCCTTCCCCTTCCCCAGGACAGGGATGGGACACAGTCCCTCCACCCCCAGCTCTGCAACCTCTGCATCCACAATCCCTGACCAGGGAGTCTGCCCATCCCCTTTCCCCATGGAAGGTCCCAGAGCAGAGGCTCCTACCTCGTGCTGGTGCCGGCTGCCCGAGCTGCCCGGAGGGTGAGCAGACACCCAGGGTGAGCACCCTCCTGCCAGGGGAGAGCAGGGGCCAGGGCTGGGCCCAGGGAGCACCTGCTCCTTGTTACAGCCCAGCCCCCTCTCGCACAAGATTAAATAAAGGTGGTGGGCAGGCACAGGGAGATGCTGATGGCCACGGCAGGGGCACCTGGGAGCAGCACACACCTGCCCAGGACAAAGAATCTCCCTGGGGAATCCTGGGGCTTGTGCCTGGCGAGGACTGCACAAAACCCTCTCCCCTCACCTCTGGACATGTCAGTGGTTATCTCCCGAACCAGCTCAGTCTGTGGTGAACAGCTGCCCCTTCCTGCACCTGCTCCAACCACACAAGCACATCCAGCTCCTCTGTAAATGAGGTTCATTACCATTCCTTCGATTTTCTGTACGTAAATATTTGCAGAAACTCTTTATCTTCTTCCTCAGAGCTGCACCTCTCTCCCCAAATGCCCAGCCAGCCTGCTTTTTCATCATTAGAAAATGCTGTAGGCTTATAAAGTAAAACCCAACAAGGTGTAACCAGGAGAGAAGCATTGCTGGCACAGGATGCACCTGGACGTGCCCCATCCCGGGTCCTTTGCTCTGCCTGGCTGGGAAGGGAAAGTTTTTCCCGATAATTCCTCCCATGTCCCTGGGAGTCTGGGGGTTTTTTGCCATGGAGCACCATCCCTCCAGCTGATTGGGCTCTCTGGAACCCACTGGTGAAACCAGGATGTGCCACGAAGCATCCCTGCCTCTGAAGCAGGGAAATGGATTTGTCCTTTGTGTTCTCTTCAATTTTTGAAACATTTCATCCCCACTGCTGTGCCAGTCACCTTGGGCTGTCTGGTCCCTCTCCCGGTGCCCTGGGGATGGCTGTGAAGGTGGCAGCAAGCTGCTGCAGCCCTGGGCATTTGTCAGCACCACACATCACACCCCACCCGGATGGACTCACATCACCCTCCGCTCCAGGTTAAAAGCTTTTCCATTAGCAGCTTCATTGGATGCATTTTGTAGAAAGATAAAGCACCATAAGAAAATAAAGCCTTGTCATTTCCCTCTGCAAATAATTCAGGGCAGTAATGAGAAGGAATCAATCAAGGCAGAGCATTTGGGTTGCAAGGTCTTTCCCGTGGTGTCAACGGGAAACTCGTATAAATCCCTGGCACTCTCACGGCCTCGTCTGCACAGGGCTGAGCTGCCAGAGGGACCCGGGTTGTGCCTCTGCTGCTGTTTGAAACAAATGAGAACCAAAGCAAAAGGAAGAGGAAAATGGGCATGAAGGAATTCTGCAGAGAAACCAGAGAATACACCACCAAAACGAAGTTTGTGCTCAGAGTCCACACACAGCCCACAACTCCGGTCCAGAAACCCCTTCCCAAACCTGTGTCTGTGGGAGCAGCACAGGGGCAGAGCCCCAGGCGAGGAAGGCAGAACCCCCTGCCCCCCACGGGCACCCAGAACACTCTGCTGAGGCAGCAGGCACAGGGCTGGCCCTGTGGGAAACTGCCTGTGCCCTGGGAGAACAAAACGTTTGACTCCTGCACAAAGCAGGGCCGATTCCTGACATTTGGAACGATTTCTGTTCCACACGAATGGTGTCTGGCAGTTTACAAAACACAGTGAGATGTACTGTGTGTTGCCCCAAAGCTGGGGTGGGTGACCTGAGATGGCACCAATGTCCCTCCAAATGTCACAAATGCTCTCACCACTTTCTGTTTACAAGGCAACAGCAAAGTGGGAGTTTTCCAGTGTTCAGCTCTGAACACATCCTGCCTCCTGATGGCAACTCCCTTCTCCCAGCCCTGCCTAATGATCTTGGGAGCAAATGACATTATTATTGTCCCTTTGAAGGGATTCAATCTTGGATAGTCTTTAATCCCTTTGAAAATATAATGTGACTTTTTTTAGGATGGAAAACACTGTCATAGATTCATAGAATGGTTGGAAGGGACCTTAATCACCATCTCATTCCAAACCCCAATCCTGTCCACCACGTGTTCAGCACCTTTAAAACCTGAGTTCTAGAGAGTGCAGGAGATCCAGGCTGGGCTGCCAGGCCCTTTATCCAGGCACTTTGGTTCTCCAGTCAATGCACACAAGAGCATCAGATGGACAGAGACTGTCCTGGCTTAACTGGCCTCTTGCCTGTGGCCTCTTGCCCGCAGCTCAGGCTCGTTCAGGCTCTGGGCCAAACCAGGTTCCAGCCGAGAGCTCAGGTGAGTGATTTTTACACTGGGAATCAAAGCAAAACAAAGCTTCGGTCACATTCAGCAAAAAGATTTGTTTGTGTAAACAACCACAAGGCAAGAGACCCAGAAATAGCAAATGCACTTTAAAGTTTCTTCTAAAAAGCCCGGAGTGTGACCATGCCCCGGGGTGTCCTGGCCCAGGGGAGATGCACCAGGCAGCCCCAGCTGGGCTCAGACCCCCCCGTGCCCCCAGCCTGCAGCCAGATGTCCCAGGCTCCCTGTGCCGGGCGCTGCAGAGGGAACTGGAGCTGCTTCAAATCAGGCATTGATAAATATTAAAGCAGGTAATGCTCCAAATCCTGCCACTCCTACTGGAATGTTTGTCCCATTAGTGAGACAGACAGGAAACCATTTACAAAACAACAAATAAACACAGCAAAAAATCACACAGAGCTGAAAGCTGGGAACAAGAAGCTTAAATGATGGGTTTAGATCACGGCACAGCTACCCTGAACTGAATTAATTGGTGTTCTCGGAGCTGTCAGCTGCTGCCAGGGGGGAATGAGCAGCAGGGCTGAGGAGGGCAAACTTCCAGCCGCGCTTTCCTGGGAGCAGCGGAGCTGCTGCGGCACCGGCCGGGCCAGGCTCGGCCCTCGGACAGCCCTTGGTCACTGCCGTGTCCCCCGCTGCGGCCACACCGACCCCTCCTCACCCGTGCGCGGGTTCCTCCCTCCTGCTCCGCGTTTGCTCCCTGCTCCTCTGCCCCTCGGTCCCACGTGTGACCCAGCCGCGTTTCCCACAGGGTGATTTTGTGACACACTTTTGTTTCACACCTTCTGTCCCCGCTCCGCTCCCAATTCCCAGAGCTCCCCCTCCACGTCCCACCCGGTCACGGAGCTTCACCAGAGCAGCTCGTTACATTCTGACACCGCTTTAGTTGCAGTTAAATATCTACAGCAGAAACCTGTTCCTATGGAAGCTGTTTTCCTGGGAGCCGACTGTTCCAGTGCTGCTCCAGTAACACACGCCGCGGTTCTGGGCGAGCGGAGCCGCGCCTGTCACGGGAGAGGGGCTGGGAACTCACAGCCTTCTCCCAGCGCTTGTGCTGCTTCCCCCAGCCCAGCCCGCGTGGGATGTTTAACACACCTGTGTGCACTGATGGTGAGTAGAGGAGGAAGGATGGCCATCGGCCCCTGGAGAAGGGAAGAGCTGAGGGGAAAACAGTCCAGGATCCAGAGAGGGGACATCACACCTGGTCCGTTCACTTTCTGTGGAAATATTTCTCTTTATCTTGGGGTGCCAGAGTAAGCAGCAGACATACAGAGAAAAAACCAAAGGCAAGTTCCTCCTGAAGGAAGTTGGAGATGGGTGGAGTCAAAAGCTCACTGGGATGGACCGGCTGGGTACGGTGACACCTCACACACTCCCCAGGGAACACATCCTCCAAACCCCCGCGTCTCCATCACTCTGCCCGGCCCACAGGAGCTCGTCAGCTCCCAGGACAAGCAGGGACACCTGGAGCAGCGGGATGACTCCAGCTCCCGCACAGGACACGGTGCTTGACCTTCACCAGAGCAGTGCCTGGAGCAGCAGGAGCTGCTCCCGCAGGCCAGGGGAGCCGCGGGGCAGGAGCTGCGGCAGTTCCAGCTCCCTGCCCACATTCCCTGGCCTCACCAGGAGCACCACGCTCCCAGGAGAAGCCCTCACCTCCTGTTCTTGGCACCAAGCAGGATGCAGATGGGTAACTCAGGCTCTGGGGAAGAGAATGGATTTTATTGAACTTTTAGTATTCATAAACCTATTTTGGGGCTGGGGGAGGACACAAATGCTTCCTACCCTAATTCCAAAATCCAGAATGATGCGAGACTAAAAATGCCAGTCCTAAAATTGTACATAGCAGTTCAAATAGAAGCAATTTGATAATTTCCTCAGGCACACAAAGCAGCAACTCAATAAAAATAAATATGCTAATGAATGTATTTAGTCTTGGCCATTACATTTCATAAATATTTACTGCTCAGTATTCAGAATCCCAATTCACAAGAATCAGTTACCAACCAAAACAAGAAATGTGAAGGAAAGTGTTTTGTTCTGCTGTGCCAATGCAAAACAGGCCCATTTCCTACAGACCCTGCCGGGGCTCCACAGGCCTCCACTTCCCACGGAGGGACCCCCCGCACATCCAGGGAAGTGACAGTCCAGGGATGTACAGCCCTGGGGGCCGGTACCTGGCACAGCTGTGCAGCACCACGGGCACCTGTACAGCACCACTCACACCTGTACAGCACCACACGCATCTGTACAGCACCAAACACACCTGTACAGCACCACACACACCTGTACAACACCAAACACACCTGTACAACACCACTCACACCTGTACAACACCACTCACACCTGTACAGCACCAACCTCACCTGTACAGCACCAACCTCACCTGTACAGCACCACACACACCTGTACAACACCACACACACCTGTACAGCATCACACACACCTGTACAGCACCACGCTCACCTGTACAGCACCAAACACACCTGTACAGCACCACTCACACCTGTACACCACCACTCACACCTGTAGAGCGCCACACACCCCTGTACAGCACCACTCACACCTGTACAGCGCCACACACACCTGTACAGCACCACTCACACCTGTACAGCACCACTCACACCTGTACAACACCACACACACCTGTACAACACCACGTTCATTCACCTGCAGAACAGGACAGCTGAGACCACTACCCACTGAAATAAGCAGGACCCCAGCAGAACGGAGCCACAGCCACCCTGGAAGGCGCAAACGCCATCGCTTTGGGCACCCCAGCCAAGGGTTCCAGCGTCCCCACCAAGCGAACACGGACACGGGTGGGGCTGCGTGTCCAGTGCGGGGTCAGCCCAGCTCGGTGCGGGGGGCACACATGGCTTGTGCTGATCTGAAGGGTAAACGGAAAGTGTTACATAAAACCGTCCCGATGCGAAGTGAGGAACTGAAGGAGCAGAAGCACACAAGGCCCTCCTTGTCAGGAGCTTTACTTGCACTTCATCCCTTCCTTTCCAGGTTTCTTCCATTCAGCAGCAACAGGAGAGTAATACCTTCTGAAAGAATTCAAATATGTGCAAAACTTGGACTGAGGCACGTCTTTACGGCTGAAAATAATCACGTTGGCAGGGTGCAATAAGCAAATATTCCCAACACAGCCACCAGAACTGAAGCAATGAGGGACTGGAGCAGAAGCTCTCCTCAGCTGGGGCAGTTCTGGGGAAGGAAACCTCTCCCCACGGAACCAAACAGCCCAGGGCTGTTCCTGCCCGTCCCTCTATGAGAAACAGAGCAAGCAGGTGGCTTGGAAAGGGTGTCCTCATGGCAACCAGGGCTGTTTTGGTTCTGCTCTCTGCGTTCCCCTGCCCAGTTCTGTCTCCAGGGGTTACAGCCGAGGCACAGGAAGGTGCTCTTCCCAAGCCTACCCTCCTTCCTCCAGGATTTGCATCATGAACATTCCCTTAAGTAGTACAATTCCTCTGTCTTTTGTAAAAGATTTGCAGTCTGAGGTCCTCTCTTCTTCCAGCTGGGCATATTAAACTCTCTTTCCTCAATAAAAGGGTACCAGTGAAGTTCAGCCATGGAATTCTGAAGGCAATGAAGACATGCAGAACCAAGGGAACTCAAGGCAAACACATTTTCTCCTGCAAAAGCAGAGAAAATAGGGTTTAGGGACTTATTAGGAGGTAATCAATAGCCATTTACTCCTGAAGCTGATTTAAGAGTTGACCAAATCTTCCCTCCACAGATAACCCCTGAAGATACTCCTTCCAGTAAAAATCCTTAGACAGAACCAGTATCTTATTTTAACCTCACCTGTGCTCCTCACAGGCCTTTGGGGGTGTGAGGATGAGCACTCCCAGGAATGCCTCTGGCATTTCTGCTGTAATGAAGGAAAGGAGTATTGAATTGAAGTGAAAATGCCATCAGGGGATCATAAGGGGGAATTCTTCTTCTCCAGGACTGATCTGTGGAGAAAGGAGGAACTACCAACCCTTGTACTATTAATTACAGCAAAGTGTAGGTTGAATCTAAGGGCTTTGTTTGCCTGGGGGTGTCACAGGGCTCAGCCTGGGCCCACACCAGGCTGCAGAGAGCCCCACAGCCAGACACATCCCTGTGCTGAAAGCACTTTGAATTCCAGGTTCTGTACAGAGCAAGAGAGAAGCAGCTTCTTACTTGGTGAAGAGCAAAAAGCACTTGCTTTAGATAAGAAAACCTAACCCTTCCCTCCCTCTCCCCCTTTGAGTCTCTGTCTGTGCACTGGAATTGTGATTTGCCAACACCACCTCTAATGTTTGGTCAGATCTTGTGGGCTGGACTGAGCCTGGAGCTCAGCTGTGACCCGTGTGGGGCGAGGCTGACCCTCGTGTGCGCCCTGTTTGTCAAGATAAAAGAAAAGGGATTTCTCAGTTTGAGTCACTGTGAGAGAAGATTAAAAAAGACAATTTAACAAATAGGTCAAGAAAATTTCTGTTCACTTCTCTAAAAAAAAAAACCAGACAAGCTATTTTATATCTATGAACACCAGTTCCTTCTCCATGCCTGTTCCCTGCAGAAGGCAAGAAGCAGGTACCTCAGTCCATTAGTCTAAACTGGACCTGCCCCTGTTTACAGGAGAAAGCACTAATTGACATCAGTGAAGCCTCAGAGGTTTGCCAAGGGAGTTACTTATTGAATCAATCATGTTTGCAGTGTGACAACAGCTTTTCTTGTATTTCTCCTCATAGAGCTGCAGACTTTCAGGCAAAATGGGGTGAGGAGGAAAAGGGGAACGGGGGGACTCCATTAAATGAATAAAATGGGAAAGGGCAGGTAAAGTCATTACCCGGTATCTTTTCAGCAAGGAATGACTAAATCAAAGCCTAATCAATATATTTCTTTCAACTAAAGTTCAAACACAAATCTCAGCCCCAGGAGGCCAGGTCTGAGCGAGCTAAATTTACACTGCTCAGAGGGCAGTGATGCACTTGCAATGCAGAACATCACATGCCCATTAAACTCTGCACCTCCACAGCTGCAGCTAAAAGCTTCCCTGATGGCCAGGCCATGGAGCAGGTTCCTGGAGGAGGCACTCGGCTCCTGCCAGAGCCGTCCTGCCACGTGTGTCCAACACAGCCCTCGCTGCTGTGACACCGCACGGCGACAGGGCCCAGCAGGGCCCCAGAGCAGGAACGGCCCCAGGTGACCCCTCCAGTGAGGGTGACCCTGCCATGAGGCCCCCAAGGACGCCTTGCCCCAGCAGGATCACGAGGGAAACACGAAATTACAGCCCTGGAGCTTCCAGCACCATCAGCTCCCTGAGCAGCCCATGTGTGTACCTGGAATACCTGCCAGGAGCCAGGCTGGACTCCCAGTGACAGGGACAGGGAGCACATCCCACACCTGTAACACACCCCACACCTTTACCAAACCCTGTGGGGTTTCAGTGAGGGGCTAAGGGCTGCACAGGACCAGCACCAGCAGCCTGAGTGACCATGCCAAAGGTGCAGCCTCACCAGCACAGCCAGCACAAGCCAGGGCCACGTGCACCAGGCCAGCTGAGCCTCTCACGCTGTCTCTGAGCAGGGCACCCAAGACCTTTCCTTCTTCTTGTACCCAGGACAAAACACTGCTCAGTTCAATATTTATTATTTGAGCTCAGTGTTTAACAAACACCGCATCCTGCAGTCAATTGCCACCTCCTCGTGTTCAAGGAGAGTAAGAGGGACCTGAAGAGGAAAGAGGTGAAAATGGCAGAAATGGTGGAGCACTTGCAAGGGATAAATAAAGTATTGACATACAAAAGGCCCTACAAAATCCTTCTTTGTTCTGTGGCCTCAACGCGGCTCAGGACGCCTCTCACAACTTGTCACCTGTCCTATTCCACCCTGGCAGGAAGCTCCTAACTCGGACATATACAAGTTAATTCAAACGCTTTGTAATAAAGTTTTACAAACTCCCACACACAGCGCTGGCTTTGGGGGCCACCACTGCCCCTCCTGGGCTGGAAACTTCGCCCAGATTTCGCCTGCAGAGCCCAGAGCCTCCTTTCCCCTCTCAGGAGGAAGCCAGGCTCTCACCAGTAGATCCAGACTGGGCTGTGCTGGCAGCTGGGATTTACTGGCATATCTGCTCAAACTTGTGAATTATTCACAAAGGAAGTTTTATTCGCAATAATGTGGGTGCACATCATTCATTAACTCTTTTCCTGAACAAGTAATAAAAAACAAACATAAATACTGTAATTTCCATCAAATACACTATGATTTCTACAAAAAAAAGTGGGACAGGTGAACTTTATCTCATATATTTTTGTTCCGAATGGGAATAAAATAAATGTGACAAACATGAGGAGTCATGAAATGGCACTGGCATTTAATTAGGCATTAAAAATACCGACCCTACCCATAGAAGAGGCTCATATCTCAGTTACAAAAATAATGATTAAAAAAATCAGTGCCTTTGGTATTCTTGAAGTTTTACGCAGCATAACTTTTCCCTCTCTTTCTATAAAATAAAGATATTTAATCTGGATGTGATAAAGCTCAATACATGAGCTTTATCACAGCCACTCACAAAATTTAATATTCATATGGCATTTTCTCCTGCTCATCATGCAGCTCATCCCCTCCTCCATTTCCTGCCCCCTCACCTGCTGCTCCCCACCGAGCCCTGACTCCCTTATCTGCTCCGAGCTCTCCAAACAGGAGGACACAGAAGTGCAGCGCTGTCAGGATCCAGGAGATAAAGCAGGAATCGGGGTTTGGCTCTGCCAGCAGCACCCTCACACATTCCAACACCAGGTGCAAGAAAAGCAGTGCCTGTTGGCCAGGCCAGCAGGAAGGAGGCAGGTCAGGGGGTGGAAGATAAGGAGTAAACGGAAGGCAGGGGAACATTTATCAATCACTGCCATTCATGCAATGTATATTTTAAAACTTTAAATATCCTCACGGTACTGCCACTGATTGCATTTGGGTAACGTGCCTCAAAAGTCTGTTCCAAAGAACAAAGCCTCCAGTGAACCCCATTTCCCAGGGAAGGCTGCAGGAGATGTGGCTGTTAGATCTGCTTTGTCAATAGGACGCAGCTCCCCAGAATGGAAGGCCTCGGAATGCTGGCTCCCTCGGGATGCTCCGCTGGAGAGCTTTTATCCTCGTTCATCATTCTGACTGAGACAGGACGACTGAAGTGCCAGAACTGCTGGAGGGGAAGTGGCTGGGCTGCTGTAAACACATCCAGCTGCAAAAGCCATCTGACTACTGGAGGAAGATGCGTGACATGAGATCAATTCCCAGGGCCTGCTTTTGACTATTTCAGTGTAAAGGTGCTACAGAACCACAAATTGTTATTACAGTATTAGCTGGTACAACGAGGCATTAGGAAGAAGAACTGCCTCAATGCCTGGGGGAAATCAGGAATGAGAATGAATTACAGAAACTGATACAGTCATACATGCCCCGTTCTAAAATGTATTTGAAACAAAATGATTACCATAATAAAAGTAAATCCATTTCTGTTCTGCTTATTCTCTGTAGACAAAAGAAAAGGTCAAACATTTTTTTCACCAATTAAAAGATGTAATCAGGACTCAAAACATCACTTTAATTTTTAGCACAGATGATCTGGTGATTTGAAAAAAATACAATCTAATTCAGGGAAGAAATTCAAGTAATTAGTTACTTACCTTCCTCACACTTTGCTTCCAAAAACGACTGTGCAAGAGTTTCCAACACACAGCTGCCTGTGTGAAGTCTGTCCTAGGAAACAGGGACAGAGCAGAACACACTTTCCTTTTTCTATCTACTTAGTAAATATTGAGTAAACTCTACGTTAGAAAGTTGGTGTTTGATCCCCAAGTAGAGGATTCATCTCTTCACACGTTTTGCATGACAACCCCAAAGGCAAACAAGCAGACAGGAGCTCCAGCACAATGAGGGGCTGTAATGTCCCCTCCCAGGGCCAGCGCTGCCCAAGGTCCAGCGGGACCATCCCCAGGAGGGACAGAGGGACACGGCTGACAGGGGCACCACCACAGAGAGGTCTGGGGGGACACCAGGAGAGCCAACACCCCCTGAGAAACACCCCTGCAAGTCAGAGTCCTCAGGGCATCGTCCCACCAAGCTGGGGAGAGCCGCGGGCACGGCGGGAGAGGACCCCACTCCTGTCCCCCAGCAGCACCAGTGCCCCCGGCTGTGGATTGTCCCTGCCAGTGCACGGGCGAGGACACAAACAGGAGTTCAGGGGGCTGCAGAAGGGGAGCAGCCGCCCCGGCCCAGGAGGGACAGCAGCACGAACACCCTCCCCTGCACCCGGCTGCTCTGCCAGGGGTGCCTGTCCTTGTTGAGGGTGCAGTGCCACCGCGGCAGGGGACAAGGAAGGAACTGACCCCAGACTGATCCCCATGGCAGGCGGCTGGCAGTGCCACAGCGTTACAACACAGGCACAGGGAGAAGTCTATTAATGAGCGCTAACTACTAAATTATTGACTAGTTAAGTACTGCAAATTCGGTCTAATTGTTTTCATGATGGGAGTTTAATTAAAGTGTCTTTTGTATAAAAAGTCTAGCAATATCCTTGTTCAGATAGTGTCAGGGAGAGTTTCCAAAGCCTGCCTGGCTTTCAAAACCAAATTAAAAGTTACATCCAATGCAAAGCTCTTCAAAAGAGGGAGCTTTTGTGTGGGAGAGCACTTTAATTCCCAGCTCCAGCTCACAAGCACTGCTCCTGAACCACGGGCACCTCTCCCCAGCAGGGAGACATCTCACCCTGTGCCCACCCTGCCGTGAGACTGCAGCTCCTGGGGCCGTGCGAAATGAGGAAGTGCTGGGCAATAATGGGAACCTGAGGACAACAGAAGGATACAAAACGAAAAAGCAAAGAAAGGTTCCCAGGGAAGAAGGGAAAGCAGGCAAACCAAAACACTGAGGGACAGCGAACGACACCAAAAATTCAAGCTACGCACGATTCTCCACCACAGAAAGACCATCACACAACTTCAGCAGAAATCCAGGCAGTTACAGCAGCATTTGGCCACTGACTTTCCCTTCGGTTTGGCACTGACAGCTCTTCCCAGATCCCTCCCTGGCACCATGGACCTGCCCAAGCAAGGTCATACCTAACGTAGCACACACTTTTAGGGCAAGCACAGGTGAATTACTCCAGAAATTGTGCCAAACCCAAACACAGACACATGAAAGCCGAGGGGAGCAGCTGACAAGACACACACCCTGGTTTGATATTGCAGCAGTGAAGGCCAGGAGCCCCAGAGCCCTCCCAAGCTGCATTCCTGCAGCAGTGCTGGAGAACATGGGGACAGTGGCAGAAGTTCAGCCAAGACAATAACACAGGCACTTTCTGGCCTCCAGATATACAGATATGCCTCATCATGCCTTTTTCCATGGCTTATAATTTATTTATGGTAATGTCTGTTTGCTACTAGATCTTTTCAGANAGCTTATAATTTATTTATGTTTGCTACTAGATCTTTTCAGACATTTATATGCTCTGCTTGGAAGCAGAATTCAAGATTCACTTTGCAAGAATATGGAGCAGTTGGCAGCACTGCATCCACATTTATTTAGGACAAAATAACCACCTGACACTAAGAGGAAGAACTGTGCTGTGGTTAAATTGACTGTTTGGGACTAAGCAAGTGTCACTTCAATTGCCCCAGTTCCATCAGGGACACCAGGAAGGTCACAGTCACTGCTCCCCGACTTGCAGTTCTCTAGCTGAAAACAAAGGATGTAACTGTCAATCTCAGACTGGATAAACTCATCCACACCTACGGATGAGGGTTTGCTCCATGCCTAAACCACCGGTCCTTGCAGGGACTGGATTAGTGGTTTGATCTTTTCCAGGATATCGGCCTACAATGCAGCTGGGCTGAAGCCAGCACAGTCATAACCTGACAGAGCTGAAATGCTCTGGATTCCCATCAGCACCGTTCCACCACGTGTGTGGGGCCCCTGCAGGTCCCCAGAGCAGAGCTGTCTCTGCCTTGCTCTCGGTGCCGAGCTGAAGGTGGTTACAGGAGCAAACCAGCCCGAGAGCGCGCACACGGGCCCACTGAGGGGCACAGCTGCCACCTGCCCTCCACACCTTTAGTGCCCTGAAGAGTTCCAGGAGGCTGCTCTTGGAACCTGCCCAGCAGCAATTAATAGGGGAGAAGGACAAGTTTCTGTCCCTGCTCAGGTTTCACCATTCTCTCAGTGTTGTTCTCTCTTTAAGGGCACAATGTCCAATTTTCCCACGAATCAGGACCACGAACTGGGGTCTCCTCATTGTGGGTTTCCTTTTTCCTCTCCAGTGCAATCATACAATTGTGTGCTGCTGGTGCTACACCCTTGGCATAATTCCTTCGTCTACTCACACACGAATGTCACTGTGCATTGCTTCATGCTGAAGTTTCACGCCTCTCTTTCCAGCCAGCAAGAGCTCGATCCGGTTTCCTCCAGGGACTCCCGTGGAGGTGACAGTGGTGTGCTGTGCACACCTGGCTGTCCTTGAACCAGCCTGGCCAGGGCAGCAGGCCCCCAGGGCACCTCCGGGGGTGGTGTCAGGGACCCTGCCGGGGCTGCAGGGACACTCCGGCAGCCTCTGCCCTCCCGCCTGCCCCCGTGCGCGGGGCTGACCCCGGGCCGGGACCACTCCCCTGCACAAGCTGCAGGGGCAGAGGCGCACAGCGAGGACAGGGACCTTCCCAAACTGAAAAGCCTTGAGAACAGGGCAGGACTGAGTGACCAGCTGCAGTAGTTCGAGTCTCTACACCAACATTCCCAGCTGCAATGCAGCTCTGGAAGCCTCAGTAAGGACAGAAGGTCCCAGCAAATTTTTGAAATGAAACAGTTTTAAAAGCCAGAGAAACCTGTCCTCCAACAGCAGCATCCCAGTAGGAGCTTTCAAAAATGCCTAAGCCACAAGGGATTTAATTTTATCTGAAGTTGTTGGGTTTTTCCTTAAACATCCTCAGAGCCTTCTGAAGTCACGTGGACCTTGCTGGACAACCCTGCCACACTTCCCAGGGAACAGCACCAGGCAAAAGCAACGATTAATTACAAGAGACACCAGAACAAAGTAGGAATTAATGGTGTTGACATCAGCTGGAAATAAATCTTTTTTTTAAAGACAGTCACATGTATCACATACCTGCTCATTTCAATGCTACAGGAATTAGAAATTCCACTCTGATCCTGCCACAAATGTGCATCCAGACATTTCTCGGTTCCACTCTGCACAAATGCGTGTTCTCCAGGCACAGCCCTGTGGCAGCTCACACCTCTGGGGCACAGTGGACACCCCCCAAGGAAAGGAAATGGTTTGGGAAGGAGCATGCTCCATGCCAAGGCTGGCAAGCAGGAGGGAGCTGATAATCTTTAAACTTCTGTCCAAGCATCTGCCGGTAGACACGGGAGCAAAGCACAGGCTCTGCCTCGCCTGCTGTGCCGGCCAGCGGGCAGCCTGCTCTGACTGCAGAGCAGCACAGGAAATTAATTTCCAGCAACTATTTGTGCTCTGGCCAAAGAACCCAACCTTACATGTGAACGAGCCAGAGGAGAGCTACAGGACACCTGCAGCTGCTGCTTCAAATGCATTCAAGGGCCCAAGAAATCCTTATTCAGACCCCTCTCACTCCAAGCATTTAAGAGGCAACAGAAAGCCCATTTTGGGGGGTCTGGACCTGCAGCAGCAGCCCCGAGCAGGCACAGGGGCTTTGCTGCCCAGTGCCCAGCACTCCCCAGGTTGTGTTTTCCAAGCCCTTTCCTAGTTCTCCCAGCCTCACAGACACGTCCCACGTCCATGTCAGCGCTGTATTTCTTTTCTGCATACTAAGTCAAGATTCTTTTTCCAAGCAGGTGTCAGGTTAGGGTTAGGTTAACAGCCTTATCTGGGGAACGGAAGAATTATAGCTTTAAAAAAAAAAAAAAAAGACAGGGTGAAATCAATTCTCAGTATTTGGAAATTGTTACCGTGCTCAGAGGCAGGACTGAGGATTCTGGAGGACACATCAGCCAGGTTACCCCAAATGAGAGCACTCAGCTTCCTCAGCCACTACCAAGGGCCACGCAAACCCTCCCAGGTTTAGGGGAACTGCTCGGTCCCCAGCCAGACTTCCCAGTCCCCTGCAGGTCACCTCACCTGCAGCACCTGATGCTTCCCGTGCTGCTGCTGACAGCCAGTTTGGGACAAGGAAGGATAAGATGAGCCAATTGCAGGCAGTTACGTGCAAGGCAGCACAACCCTCCACTAGACCAGGCAGCAGGGAAAGGCTCAGCACTTCCCTTTAACAGCGACTTGAAGGACTTCACAGTACAGCAAACGTGCAGCAGAGATGCTGACAACTAACAGAGCACTGGGGGGAAGATTTCCTTTCTTTTTTTTCTCTTTTTTTTAATAAGTATAACCCAGTACTGCTGCTTTGCCAGAGGGCTGTGACAAGGCTGCCACGGGCCCTCTGCCTCAGGAAGGCACCTGCATCCAGCACTGCCATCCAGGCCCCCCCACCCCGCACAGGGTGCAAACATTTCACCGGCACTGACCGTGGTGCTCCGGGGCCCCAAAGCACTGCAGCAGAGCCAGTGCCAGGCTGTGTGGGGGCACAGGACCCCTCCCACAGCCCGGGCAGGGTCTGGCAGGACCCCTGGAGAACTCTCCTCCCAGCACTACTGGGTGGGCAATGACTGGGGTGAGGAAAAAGCTCAGGGAACCGAGTGACCAGCCCAATACACAGACTGAGCTTTAGTTCAATCCTGTCCCCACCCCAGTTGCTATTCTCAGGCTTGTTCTCCGGGTGAACACACTGCACATAAGATTTACAGAGCAGTCCTGTCTCATCACACACTTATTTTTGTATTGAGTTGGACTCAGTGACAAGGACAAAGCTATCTATTAGGAAACAAATTACAGTTATTTAGTATTTCTAAAAAACGGCTGGCTTTTAGAATCACTTTGCCTTTTAATATTTAATGACCCAGATCAAGAACAGAACGCTCCCGGAGGAGCAGCCAGCTGGCAGGCAGCCCAGGGGAAAGACTTCTCTGGGATCAGGGAGCACCTTCGGGAACAGCTGTGTTTGGTGGGATCTGGGAAATGGAACTTCACTGGGTTTGGTTTCAGAACCAGAACAAACACATCACATGGACAACATGAAGCACCTCCATGAGCACAGAGCAGAAGAGTGCTCTCGGGAAGAGCAGTTTCCTGCACCTGAAGAGAGCGGCAGTGGCAGCACTGACAGCGGCGTTCCCGGTCTCAGGGCACCCTCACTAACAGCTTGCCCACAAACAGCGTAAGCCTGGCTTGAAAAACCACCATTAAACCTGAGCTGAAAGCCAGAAGACATCTCTAAATGCATGAGAAAGAATGTAGGGACTAAAACTTTAGGGATTAAAGCATTGGAGACTAAAACGGTAACATCTGCGAGTTGCCATTTCATTCCAAATGAGTATTTGATTGCAGTTCCGTACCAGGAAGAAAGGGGGTTATTTCCCCCCAAAGTCCTACAGCACTTGTTTCCCACGTGGTGCCATAACTGTTAATACATCCTAAACATTGTATAGGCTGCTGTAGGGCACCGTCCTGTGTAACAAATGCATGCACAAAGCAGGACTTCTGAGGACGAACAGTCTGCGTGGGAGATTACAAAACTCTGGCTACAGGGATGAGGCACAGAAGGCTACAAGGACCTCATTCCCCATTGCAAAAAGGAATCAACATTCACCTGGATAACAAGCTTTATATTGCAAAGCACAAGATAATTTACTGATCTCAAATGTTACTGTGACTTCCATACTAATAGAAATACCAGGCTAAAAAATACTGCCCATCAGTCTGACATGAAAGAAAACATGAAGCTTTAGGAAAGGTGGGGAAATTGCATTTTAAGGCTAACTCAGTTATGTAGTGCAATTATGCTGTGCAATTACAGGTGCCCCAAAACTCTGATATAACAAAATTCTGATATAAAAGAAGTCTTGGGTTCTAAGCTGAAAAGTTTGACAGCTCCAGAACAGGCTGCTCAATAACTGAGCTCTACTATTTTTTTCTTGCTGCAGAATACAAATTGATTTTAAAAGCAAAAGGTTTTCAAGTCCTGTTCTGCACAAAAATTGGAGGCTTCTCCACTACGTGCTGCTTTGAAATGGCAGTAGTGGCATAATTACATTATCGATGTAACTTGCACTCTCCGAGGCCCAATCGTGTGAAACGAAGAGCCATTTACATAAATCTTTCACTAAATAGCAGGCTCTATTACCCCAGTATTTAAACAGAAATAGACTCAATTTCCTACACAGGACTGTGAAAGAAATAACATTACAAGTCTACAAGCAGATGTAATGGCTGGGACAGTCGAACAGCCCCGGAACCCGAGTGTCCAGCCAGGCACAGCCGCCCGGCAAGGTCCCGTTCCCCGGGGAAGCCAAAGCTCAGAGCAGCAGAGCGCAAAGCGAGCCCCGGCCGGCCCCGCAGCGCTGCGGTCACTCTGCCCCAGCCCCGGGGACAGCAGTGCCATGGAGGTGACACAGGGCTGCAGCCGCACACGGGGCTGGCTGCAGCGTCCTCGTCCCCCGCACCTTCTGCTGGGCCACGGGACAGAGCCAGGACTGCCAATACCCGAAGCTGCCCGCGGGGAGCGGGCTGTGCCCGCCGTGCCGCCCCGTCATCGTGCCCGAACACCGCTGCTGTCACCTGGGCCACGCCCGGCCAGGAGAGAGCGCTGGGGTGCCGGGACGGGACGGACTGTGCACCTACCTGTCCCTGTCCCTGTCCCCTCGGCCTGTGCCACTCGCACCGGGCGGGCGCGGGGCTGGCCGGGCACGGGCTGCGAGCCGGACGGGCGGCGGCGGCCGCGGGGCAGCGACCGCGGGGCGCCTCCTGCCGCTGCCGGGACGGGCAGCTCGATGAGCCGGAACCTCAGAGTCGCCGGGGTAGGGTCGGCAGCACCGGTTCCCCCGGTCCCAGCTACCCCTGACCCCTCTGCATCCCGGGCTGTTCCGCATACCCGGCAACGCCGATCCCTGTCCCTGCCCACAGTCTCCCGGCACCCCCCGGTACACTCGGTACCCCCGGCATCCCCCGAGACCCCTCGGCACCCCCGGTACCCCTCGGTACTCCCGGTACCCCCTGCACCCCCCCCGCTCGGCACGGCCGCGGCACCGGCCGGGCAGCGGCGCCACCTTGTGGCCGTTCCGCAGCGCCGCGCGCGGGCGGGCCTGGCGTGTCCCCCGCGGGGGACCGGACACGGCGACCGGACACGGCGACCGGACACGGCGACCGGACACGGGGACCCCCGGCTGGCGCTGCTCCGGCCCCGCTCACTCAGCCATCTCAAACCCCCGGCCGCCCGCAGTCCCCCACACCATCCGTCAGATCACCAAACCCTGGGAAACCGGGACAGGTATCCCGTCTCCTAAAATCGTTGATGAGCTCCTGTAGTAAATTTCTCTCCAGAGCGATTTGCATATTGCAAGGACTTTTCTCCTCCATCACACTGCATGGACCCAAGCCAACCACAAATCTGACTTTGCCTGTAAAACCCACCCGTAGCTCTGAATTATTTTTCCCACCCCACTGCTGGCCTCAAGACACTGAAGGTGTCTGAGCCTGTTTCACAGGTGCAGAGCATGGCCCCAGCACAGGTTGGATTAGGAGTACCAACCCTCCACCCCCTGAATCCCTCGTCCCCCCAGCACAGGGGTCCCAGTGATGCCAGGGTCATCCCTCGCATTGCTCCAACCAGAACCAACCAACAAATAAAATTACACCAAGAATTTCTGTGCTCCCACTCATCTTCCTGCAAACACATTGATTGTTTTCTACAAATAACAACAAGCAGAATTGATTGCATTGGTCACTATTCTGAATCCAGGGAATTAAGGCCCCACATACCTTTGCTGGCTGGAATTGTGTGGTCATTTCCAGAAGCAGCAGCTCCCAGATGCAGCAGCATTTCTCAGGAGTTGCTGGAGGGCAGTCACAGGCCACTCGGGCAGCACAGTGTTCTGCAGCAGAGAGACATCACTGCAGCTCACACAGAATGATTTGTATAAAATCAAAATATTTCAAAGCAATGAAGGGCTGGGTTTACATGCAGATCAAATGGAGCCCACATAAATCAAAACGACAGCCTCAGACTTGCAAAAATAATAATGTTTAAATTCATAAATATTCTGATTCTTTCCTTTTTAACTGCAGGGAAATAAGGCAGTGATACTGCAAATTCAGCTAAAGCTTTCCAGATTCCACCCCTTGGTTTCTGCTTTGGAAGGGTGGCAGTTGTAAATAAATGTAAATTAAAAACCCACTGCACAGATTAGTCACTGTGATAAAGATCGATAAGTACAAAAGCCTTTCACATACAGACATGCATATTTCCAATACAGATCAATTCATCACACTTAAACTAAACATTTTGTTCCCAGGCCATAGACTCACTTAAAAACAACCCCTGCACTCAACTAAAGGCCACCCAAAAGCCCCCAAACCGGTGCTTTCCATGATCCAAGGGTCCGCTGTGCTCCATCCTCACGGCTCACAAGTTGCAGCTGATACAAAATGCTGCGGCTGAGGCCACACGTGGGATTTCCGTGGGCCAGGAGATGTCTTGGCACAAACATGCCCTTGAAGAACCCCCGCAGCTTTGGCTCTGGTCTCCTCTGAGAGCTTGTCTGGTCGCACCTTCCCACCCTGTTTTGCAGCATAACAACATTCCAAGATTCCACCTGCAGGGTCACAACAGAGAGAACCAGGGCAGGAGCCCTCAAGTCAGCTTTAACTGAGGCATTCATGAGTAACTATGGGAATTACCTCTTCAGTCCTGCTGCACTCTGGGTTAAAACCACGCAACACACTTGGCTACCACGTACAAATGAGGATTATTTTAACCTTCCTGTTACAGTGAGATGTCAGCCTCACTGCTCCCCCCAAGTCACAGGGATGGGTCCTACAGGAAACCATTCCATTTGCATTTCTGTTTTGGTTCAAATCCTTCACAATGAGAAGCACCAAGTCTGCTTCTCCTCTCACCTCGAATTGCCACTCAGGAAAATCAGCAAGAGGTGGCCCTGACTTCTCTTTTCCAAGTTTGCTCTGAGTTTTCCCACGTGTGTTTCAGAGCACATCCATCAGTTCGCCATGGTGTGGCAGCCAACAACAGTTAGTGAATGTGGCTGCCCAAGCCTGCCACAGACACAGCTCTGGAGTTCTGCAGCAGGGCAAAAGAAAAAATGGTTGCTTTTTTTGCCCTTGGTTTTGTTTTTTCTTTCAAGAAACCCTTAAATGCCTCTTTGCATGCTCCTGTTCTAAAGCAAACAAGAACAGCTGCAGAAGGTTAACAGAAACAAGAGAAATAGACTCCAGATTAAGCATCTTTGCCTGTATTTAGTGTTCAAAGTGCTAGCACAGTTGCGAGGATATCGGGGTTTTCCTTTGTAAAAGAATTTCATGTACAGGACAGTTTGGTTTTCGGTACAGGGCACAACAACACTCCAGGGGTGCACTTCCATTACTCAGCCATTAAACACCAGAAAAAAAATAGGTGATCAATTAAACCAAAACCATGCCACCACGTTTTTTAGAGATTCCTCTACTTCACCCATCATTCCCTCATGAGATGGACACTTCAGATCACATGCAGAAGCCTGGTGACTTCAGCAAGTCCAATGTTGTCTTTACAGGCTTTCAGCAAACAGGAAAACTGGTTATTTCTTGGCAGAACTGCAACACATCATCTTCCACTCCTACCCCAACCCATAAAGCAATCCAGCTTTTAAGGACCTGACAATTTTTGATAAAAGGTTTCCCAGCAGGACTTACTCTCCAGCTCCTGGGACAGCAGCAGCAGCGGCTGGGCTGCACCGTGCAGGTCACTGTGGCACTGCTGGTCAGTCGGAGTCCTGGCACTGCCCAGGCTGCCAGTGACTGCCTCGGCTCTGCCCACAGGTGCTGGGCCATGGCCAAGGCTGCATTTGTGCCTCTTGGGGCTGGTAAGAGAACCAGGCTGGAGCAGGTCAGAGCTCACATCCTCCACCCTGTGCCACCAGGCCAGCCCAGTGGGGCGGACACACGGATGGATGGATGGATGGATGGATGGATGGATGGATGCTTCTGAATGCAGCAGAAGTAAAACCAGTAACATGTGACAAGCAGCCCATTGCTTCAACAGTTGCCTCACCACGGTGCTGTAGGAAAATTCAAACTTTTGCCATGTGAAATAAGAGCGTTTATTGGGCAAATCAAGTCAGCACATTACCGAAAACCAAAGGAGTACATTGGAGTTGGGGAAGCAAGTCGCCCTGCTCTGCTTGGTCCACAGTCCCCGAGACCCTGGGGCCTGTGGGGCTTGGACCGAGCGAGGGCAGAGCTCAGCTCCTGGCTGCAGGCATCGCCCCAGTGACGTGTCTGGAGGTGGAAACAGCTGACACAGCCAGGAGTGACAGCGGTTGAGAAACATCATAATTACAAAAGAACAATAAATATCGATTTTATAAGTGCGTATTTGCATCTAGTTTTATTGTAAACATTATCAGGCAATTTCACCTGGTAACTTTTTTCTTATCTTAAGCCAGCAAACTCTCCAACAAGCCCAACAAACTGAGATCAAGCAGGCCATATTTGAGGGAAGAGATCTGCCCGAGAGCAATTTCTGATTTGGGAAGTCTCACCTGCCCTCACTGATACCCCAAGGACAACATTTTTTCACATTGCAGATCCTGATATGATGAAGGAAGCCAATCAAGTATCTGCTGTAGACTGATGCACCTTTTTGAAAAATAAACCCTCAGTACCCACAGCACAATTTCAGCAGGAGACATGTGGAAGGGTAAGAGCTAAAACAGTATTATTTTGAATAACTTTGGTATTGCAGAGAAACCACGTAGCCTACCACAAGAAAATAGAAACTTGGCCATAAATTACCCTGCCTGGACTTGCAGCCTCAGTGTGAAGCACATGTGAGCAGCCTCTTAACTCATCGGAGTCTCAGAGGTAATATGGGAGTTAAGGCTGCACTGACATTACTCCTGAATATCAAATGTAATAAGTTAATGCTTTGGAGAAAAAAAATACCATTTCCCCTGTTTGCCTCAGGCTCTCACAGCCCCCGTGCTCTGTGCACCAGTGGCAGCCTGCAAAGGATCCCCATCATTGCTTCATCTCACTAATTAGCGTTTACCTGCTGCAGATTACAATATGGGATTAGTATTAAGCAAGAGCTATTCTGCTCACTCTCAGCCTGGCCCTGGGAAGTGCTGAGCAGCATACAGGGGAGTTTCAGTTCAGCCCTCCCTTGTAAGGAGGCAAAAAACTTAATAACTTCTATTAATAATAATAAATCCACATACATTTTTTATAGCTCCAGGTTTGGGAAGGATTTTCAAGTTCCTCCATAAATCAGACCCCAAAGGAATCACTGTGTCACTGAAGCAGCTGTAAGATCAGCAAAACCTCAGGAAATGCCTGTGGCCCTGCAGGGCATGGGCCGAGTGAACTGCAACAGCAGCGCCGTTTTCAGGGTCCAGCGAGTTAGAGCCAGGGGAGGCACAGCTTGTGCAAACAGCAGAGACCCGAACTGGGACCGACTGCACGCCT